>VDFB02119119.1:0-13066 GCA_007258455.2 Sequoia sempervirens
TTAAATACCATCAAACCTTCCTATGTTCCACAAAGTCATCTTTTTGGGGGATGAAGGAAATAGGGGATGTGATTTGAATATGGTTGTAACCCCAAGTCCTAGGAAAAAAGGCATAGAAAAAAAGATAGCTGTACCTAAAATAATCAAAATATAATAAGTATTTAAAAATAGATTTAACACAAAATCCATTTAACAGTGAAGAAATTTTTGCTCAGTAATAGTGGTAGACAAAATGTTAAAATAATAATAATGATACTTCTCTGCTTATGGACGGTGATTTACCTCAAGATTCTGCACAAATTGTGTCGTGGTGTCAACAATGCCGATGACAAAAGTTGTCTTCGTGCTGTATGAACCCTTGATATCAGGCAGTATAATGAGCAATGCTAGGGTTTACGGAGTGATCCAGATTGGTGTCCATGGCCTGGAATATTAAGGAGAGCATTGACATGGAAAAAAATCCCATCAGAGTGATAGACAACTACATTGAGGATAGTAGCTGACTCTAATGCTAAGTGCAGAATATGATGGCAAGTTCAATCATTCATGGACACTTGGTTCTAACAATAGTGCAAGGCAAGAATTTGATCGTAAGTTCAATTTTGGTGGAGTAGTTACACCTGAGCTTGGTTTGGACCCTAATGCCAAGTCTGAAATATGCCACAAGTTCAAGGTTCAGGTAATCATCACATTTGCACATAATTTAGGTTGTAAGAGTATGATTTGAATAGATTAATGTACAGGGGAAGATACATGGGTGTCTACTGCAAATACTGATTTGCTCAGTGCTTACATTGTGAAACTTCATGGCATAGCATTTGATTGCTTGTTTAGGAAAACTATGACATCTAGATGTGAAGCTAGGTGGAATAAGTTTGATCCGGTAGTCACTTTGGTTCACAATGCTTGAAATTACAAGCAATAACTATATACTTGAAACACGTAGTTCATGAAAATCATATAGGTTGGGGTCACTGGTATACTTTGGGCATGCCTCAAAATGTTGGTTTTGGTAACCTTTTGATCACCTCTTCATCTAGGAGTGTCAAAATTAATTTCTATCGTGCCATGCCCTAAAATTTATTTAATTACTATTAAAACCATAAACATTTATTAAACAGTGTGCAGATGAGCACCTCTTTTGTATTAAATGTTTAGAAAATCATGCGGAAGAATACGCATCGGGAGGTTTTGAAACTTGTGCTTCTTTATGCTGCTTGGACACTAATGGCTGCAAGGAGTTATTTCTTTTGTCAGAGGTTTGTTTTCAAACTGTGGACGTGTCTTCATAATGAGAGTTGTTGGTGGCTAGGTGGCATAGTTGAAAGAAGTTCATGTGCCTTGTCTCTGCCATCAAATTTTGTATACATGCCTAACAAAACAGTTTTCCTTAACAAATTTTGATGTTAATGCAGTTTCAACTATATATCTAGCAAAAATCTCTCTTCTATTATGTTTTGACAAATCTCCATACCCTGTTCTAAAGCTACCATTTTGGTACAGGCAGGGAGGATGCTGTTAAAGGTTGTGGATTTTGGCTCAATTGTGTTTACTGAAGTTTCTAAAGCCTTTTCAACATATCCAAATGGTGAATATCCTGCAATCATTGCATCAATTTTAACCTGTACAAATGTAATCCTCTATCACACACAAGTGGTAAAAGAAAATTGTGGTGTCAAGCAAGATTTATTGATCCTACAAATATATTATTTGTTGACATATACAAGCCACCAAATTTGCAGACTCTAATAATAGGCTCGAGCGTTTTGGCTAGAATTTTATTGTCTCTGTACTTTGGCTTGAAGGTAAGCTACACCCATATTTTGGAAACATTTTATAGCCAAATGTATGTGGAAATTCTATGCTTTTTAATCCAATCTTATCCTTAGTATGGATTATTGATACTTTTTCTAGAAGTAGTAGCATTTCTGAAATTCTGGATATGGAGTGTTTGTAAAGAGTAATATGAATAATTTACAATGTACAGGGTGACCCTGTTCGCTATGAAAGGTGAATAGGAAATGGTTAGAAATATCTTTCCCACGACTTTGTGTAAATGCACGAAATCACACTGCAATTATAAAATGGACATGAATAATTGCTTCATGTTGGCTAAAAGATTTTGGCCCTGTTCAAATGCATGACGTTTTTAAGTCTGAAATATAAATACCATGATGAATTGAAGAGAAATATTGTTCGAGTTGATGATTTATAAGCTTCATAGAGGCTGCCTTTAACAGGGATCACGCTCAAGTTGTGGGTTGCCTTATTAGGGTGGGGGACTTTAACCTGGGACACACAAGTTTGTGAACATGGATTAAGCTTAAATATATCCCATAATTTTTGTTGTAAAAATGATTCACATTCAAATGTACCTCAATTACCATTGCATCAAAAACACAAAAAACACAAAATCAGGTACCTGAGCCTGTAATCTTAGCGCTACAAATCTTCTGTGTTTTTGCTTCTTTCCTTCTTGTTTCTCAGTTTATTTTTCATTCATAGTTTGCAATGCCTTATTAAGCCCGCTCTTTCCTTCTTGTTTCTCAGTCTATTTTTCATTCATAGTTTGCAATGGCTTACGAAGCCCGCACTTTGGTCCCTACGAAGTATTTTCGCTTGCGGATTTCTTTTAAAACCCAGATTTGGAAGACCATTAATGAAAACAAATAGCCTTCATCGTACTTCGCACTAAGTGTAAGAGCATTCTCGGATTTTAAATTAGTTTTGAGTTTCTGTTATACTCGCCCTTTATACTACTAATTTTTCGGTGGATTTTAATGTATGTGTCTATGGATGACTTGCAAATATGAAGTACTAGAGAGTTTTTAGTTCTACTTAAGTAATGTAGAGATGTCAAAATCTTATCTAGCAACCAATTAAAGTCTCTAGTATACTAGCAAGATTATCGTTCAAATTATAGTCTTAATTTATGTTGAAGGCATATCTTATTTGAAGAAGACAAAGTTAAAATTACCAATCAATGGTTGATTTAATTTTGTCGACTATTAAACAAATCTCAATCGTTTATTATTTTTCGCTATTTTTTCGATTGTTTTCCACCGTTTTTTTTGCTGCTTTCCTGCCGCAATCCGTCTGCAACACGAATGGCTGCCACAAAAGGGAATGTTATTTCACTTAGAAAAGTGTAACAACAGATTTTGGTACCATTTTTGCTTTTGGTTTGTCTCATTTTTTCAAAAAAAATTGTTTTGGTAGGGTTTTGTAATATTTTGTTTTGTTTTTGTTCACAGTTTTTATCATTTCTGGGGAGAGAAGAATTTGATGTCTCAAACTCCAACGCTTGTTTTCACGTCCTTTCATCTAAATTTTGTCATATTTTTGTGGTTGAAGATAAATGAATTGATGGCATTTACGAAAACTCTACCCAAATATTAATGAGAATAAGACTTTAGTATTAAATATTATTTTTTCATAATATTTCAATTGATCGCGATTCTTTCCAAACCTTGAGCTTTTGTCTTGAATGATCCGCACTATATGAAAAAGTCCAAGTGATTGTTTTTTAAAAATAAGATTGCATATAATATAAATATGTTATATGAAATACTACTAGTAGGAGAAAGCTAAAGTGTAGACAAAACACACCTATTTATGTAACGTTATATCATAAACATCCCTCGTTGCACATGTTGGACAAAACGCTCTGACAGGAAACGAGGCCAAACAAACAAATCGCACCGACAAATCACACCAACTAAAAAATTTGATTATATTTTGATTTAAAATTTAACTTATATTTTAGTCAATATAATATTTGATTTATAATTTGTTTAAGGTAAAATGTGATATATATATATGGCTCTAGGAAAATTCATCACCAACAATTCACTGACAGAAAATTCACCCTCAACAATTCACCATGGGAAAATTTACGGCCACCAGTAATTCACCGCTATGGAAAATTAACAGTCAAAAAATCATGCAATTAATTTTTTGCATGGTAAATTGTCATGGCTTGAATTGTTGGCGGTGAATTTGTCGTATAATATATAAATATATATATTTTTTGATTTATAAGTTTATTGTATGAAATATGGATTATATTTTAATAATAAAAAATAAATTATAAATAATTTAATTATACTTATTATTATATATTATATTTTTAAATTAAACTATTAATTACATAAAATGATTAAAATTTATAATTAATAATTATTATAATTCTATATAGTACAAAAATAGATCAAAATTTATCTTAATTGACTTTCCACACTTCTTCGACCTACCCATTGCACACTAAGGTGCAATTGCTAGTTATGTTTACTTTTTAACATGAGGGAAGTTAGTCGTTAGAGTCTAGTGTTGAAAGGAGGAGGTGTCTCTATATGTAAGAGTTGTAACATAAATGTAATGAAATAACTTATTCAAAAGAAGAATATTATAGGCATTATTTTGTAACAAGTTAATAGTGATAAGCTCTTTAAAAATGTAAGCCTCCAAAATCCTTCAGTAAGAATATTTTTTATAATATGAGGATGAACTATTATTCATTGTAGACTCATATGTATAAGGATTATTAGGTAATATTAGTACCTTAATCACAATGAGGCTAGCTTATCATACTATAATTATATTTAAGACCTTATAAATAACTTGATTAAGGATTATGTGAGCCATATGTCATTTTAATGCATCCCAAGACATTCTAAATGACTAGAATATGATAGGAAGTATTTTGCAAACACTTGATAATAATCCAACTCAAGGAGGCAAATATCACTAAAGAGGGGGCTAAATGTAGCTTTGTAAATTGTCATCCTTGATAATTTCACTCTATGTTATTCCCCCTTAATTTATTGGACCTATTGAAGCTCCTAATTTCCTAAATTATGCATCTTGTGGCCCAATTTAAAATAGTTTCTGCCAATTTGCAAGCATAAAATAAATGTTCTCATTTAATACTTTTTACTTGACACTTTAAAATTTATAAAATAGGGCTAGGCTAGTCATGCCTTAGGTTACTATATCCTCCTATTTTCTCTCCAAATTCAAATATGTCAATGCCGGCTTTATATTATTTGAAAATTTGAATGTCTAAAGTTGGCCATTGAAATTTTTTTTTTAGGAAATTAGAATAATAGCATATAAATACCTAGTTATTGCATCATTTCAAATCATCTGGAAAGCATTAAGGAGAATTTATGATATAGTAATTATCAAGAGCAAGTCAAGAGAAAACATTAAAGGATTTATTATAGCAAGTCAAGATCCAACATCATGTCAAAGCATATGTGAGTTCATGTTATCACTATTTTGTGAAGGCTAGCCTTTGTTGCAGGTCTCGAAAGAATTCAAGAAATTCAAGGAAGATCAAAAAAGCAAGATCCAAGATCCTTGAGGTGATGTGTATGGCTTTAGTCCTTCAAGGAAGCCATTAAAGGGTGGTGAGTTGTAGCACTTTGTGATTTCATCATTCCTTCCTATCCAATATCATTTTATCATTGACATTGTCATTACGGAAGTGAAAACACCTACATGGGGTTCGACTGAGGTTAGCCCCTAATATGGAAAAATATTTTCTCTCTTTGTGAATGTGCATATTTCACCTGTAGAAGAGGATCAAAGGAAGCTTGAAGAAATTTTATTCATTGTTGCATTGAAACCCCAAAGCCTTGACAAATCACATAAACTCAATTTCAAAAATATCTCACAATGATCTAACAAGGTTGAAGATGGTAAATGGAAGGACATACCTAACATCAAAGGACTACAAAAATAGATCTGAAAAAGTATAGCAAGACAATGGCACCCCTGACACCAACATCTCGATAAATTCAACTAAAATTTATATCGCAGGTGCATAGTGTCCTCTTCAACTCAGATTTGGTGTAGGAATATCTGTTATAGTTTCCTTTTTCTCTTAAATCTTGCATTTCTAGATTAGGGCATGTAGTTTAATTAGGGTAATAAAATCATTTCAATTCCAATTCATTTCCTAGGGTTTAAAGAATACATTTCAAGGTTTGATTGGCTCACCTTCTTGGTTGAAAGTCAATCTAAATACCTTGATTTGCATTCTAATATTCTTTTGGAAAAGGAATTGATCCTAGTCTTCTATGTGTTGGACCAAGGACCCATTTTTCATCAAAACAATCTTTTATAGAAAATTTATTGAAGGTCCTCTTCTGAGCACTAGATTATTTGTACACATTTTATGATTTAATAGGAATAAACATCCATAAACTCATTCTTGTGAGCACTTCTAGGTGTGTATGCTCTCTCCTTACACTATAAGATGATTGTGGAGATTAGAAACAATTTATAACAAGTTCTCTTTTGTTAGATTAGCCTAAGAATCATAGTTGTGTATTTTCTCCTCTTGCACTAGACAAGGATTGTGGAGATTAGAAACATTTTCTAACTTTATCTTTTGTTACGTTACCCTAAGAATCATAGTTGTGTATGCTCTTCACTTACATTGTAATGCAATCTTGGAATAAAAACCCTTTGAATTCTTTCAATTTAGCAATTCTATATAATGATTTCATCACCATAGGGGATTACCTTAAGTATCATGTTCTGAAGAGGTATATAAATTTGGGAGAGGGAAAAAGATATCTAATTGAGGAATTTTTTATTTTTGGAAATCTCACAAGAAATTTATGCCTTACAAAAAGAAGGTTGATAGTGGCTTACCCTCTCAACCCAAAATATTAGATATAACCATGATTTCATAGATTTAGGCCTCATGTACCTTGTACTTGGATATCCACTAATTAAGTTAATAAATCTAGATCTAGAACCATTTGTTTATCCCTTTTTTTGGTGTAGTATTAAGCAGTTAGCCCTAGGAAGTTACTCACATCATACTTTTGAGTTGTAAAGATAGATATGTTATTATGTAGGGAAGGCCTAACCAACCATGGAAAGGATTATAGAGATGATTCCATGATCTTTCTATTTCCTAGCTATCTATAAATTGGTATATAGTATATTGGTGAGCCCATAAGACTTGACAATCCCACCTAAATAAACTAGGATGTTAATGTGCTTGGTATTTTCCTTTTGCAAAAAACTAGTGAACAAAAATTAAGTCCAAATGTTAAACATTTGTAAAATCAACTATCTCAAGTAAGAAATAAACTTTGGAAAGACAATAAAAATTCCTTTTACAATCAAGGTAGCCTGTCACATTAATAAAAAATTGATTTTTCATATATTTCAACTAATCATCCTAAAAAATCCATCATTTACATCTTCAAATCCAAATTCTATTTCATTATTCAACCTTTGAATCAAAATACTTCAACTTCCTCATCTTAACCATAATATCCTAATCTTAATCTCTTCTATCACTAAAGTATCAAAATCCTAATAAAATGCATCCTTCTCCAAAATAAATAAAATTTTAATCCTTCCAAAACATGTCCAAATCAAGAAAAATCTAAAATTATAGGACATCTCAATCAACTCTCATCCACTAATCCTAATCCTAATCCAATCCATTCTAATTCATCAAACCAAATATCGCCATCAAAATCAAAATCAAACTAATCTAAAATCCTCCTAATCAAAATTCCAATCCTCTTGAATAAAAACTAAACCCACTCATCCTAATTAATAATCCAAAGAATAATATTAAACCTCCATCCTAATCCTAACCACATTTTCTTATTCATGTTCAATTCTCATCCATAATCAAATCGTCATATTAATCCAACACCCTAGGTAATCAAATATGGATCAAGCAAAATCTAAAATCCCAAGATATCTCAAACAAATCACATCCAGTCATCATAATATAAATCTAATCCCAAATAAATCATCCATTAATACAATCATACCAATGAAGGTGAAAACTTTTCATTAAATCATAATCCAAATCAAAATTACTTAGGAACTTAGCCTATGCTAAGTGTATAATATTAATCAAATTAAGTCAAATCATCACAAGGTCTTGATCATTAATTCTTTATACAATTGTATTTAAAAAAAAAACTATCCACATTTTATTCAATGCAATCCCAATATAATCCAACCATTAAAAAATCTCATCTCAAATCCAAATCTAAAATTATGACTCCATTTTATTTTGACAAGTCCTTTGATCAATTTGGTCATGATGTTATCTTCATTGATCAAGAAGAACATGATACCTATGCAATAATGAACTTTGTTTGGACCAAGATGAGTTCCCTCATTAATCCTTAGATGAAATTACCTTAAGCAAGCCTGTCGTAAGCTCTAATCATTCACACATCAATACATTCCCTCATGAATCCTTAAATGACATTGCATTGGGAAATATTGTCATAAACTCCAATTGCTCACCCATCAATCATCATGAACAAGGGCTAGCTAGCACAAGATATTTCATTGAATCTAAATGCATATTTTTTAATAATTTGTATGTTATCTTTGACTAGGGAAACACATCTCTAACCCAAGGTTTCGTTACCAATTCATATTCCAAACTAATCCTAAATGTGTATCCATTGGTCATCATTTCCATACCTTTGACAAGGGAAACTCATCTCTAATCCAACAATGTTAAATTATTACTATATATTCCAACTCTTCGTCTCATGAAAATGTCTTGTAACGTCCACTTTCTATACAAATACTTCATCCTCAAAAACTTCACAATCTAACCCATCCCATTCCAAAACCCAATTAAACAACATCCTCTAAGTTATGGATATCCTCCATGTAATATTCATGAAAAATCACATTTCACAAAGCATGAACAAAGTCATGCTATCCCATTACATTGCTAATCTGATTTCTTCAAAAAGCCTCAATGACCATATAGTCATTAATCCTAGATCCTTCAAGTCCTCAAATAAATTCAAACAAATCTAGCTATGTCAAGAGCTTGCTCCAAAGTAGGCCCACACATGTCCTCATCAAATCAAGATCCAAGCATCCCAATAAATATTTTTTGAGCCTTTACCATGCTGGGTCCAGCTATCCACATTGAGCCCATCAATGAACCATAATCCTATAATTTTGGTTCCTCTACTTTTATTTGATCTAGCTTTTCATCACCGAGGAAGCTACAACATTTACCACTCCTCACTCAAGTAAAAATGGATTCATGTCTTGTTTCCAAAACAACAAGTATTCATGTCGACTAGTTTAAAAAGCAAGATCAAAGAGAATATGTCGGCCACTTGGAAATGCAAAGTTATAAAGAGAATAAAATGTGCGCGGAACCGAAGGTTGCTCTGAATCTTCCTCTTCTTTACTTTCATTTCTTCTGCAACCACTTGTGTCTTATCGTTTGACGATCTAAGTGCACCGCATGTGAAAACTAGAGCTTTAATTTTGCTTCTTTTCAAAAGTTTAACTTCCCGTATTCCTTGACCAGCTGTTCACTCGAATTTCGACATTATTGCGTTTCAAAGTCAAACTTACCGTATTCCACGCAATTTCCAGTGAGGACAATAATTTGATGGGATAAAGTCTAAGCAGAATAAACTGCAATTTGAACACCTGCGAATAAAAGTCAGTCTTTATACTCCCAGGATCTGAAAAATTTATGAAACTTTAAATCCAACGGCTGAAAGGGTGAATACAAATTTAGTGTACTTTACTGAGTTTATTTGCTTCTATTTAAGTTTCGCTTGGCCTAAAACTGTTCTCATTAATGGATACTTTAATACTTTTCTTTTAAAACAATTTTATTTAATATTAGAAAGTATAAATGAGTAAAATTTGATATTAAGAATTTATTTTGAGTTTATTTAAAGATTTGTAGAAATGGAGATTGTAAAGATAAAAAGTATATATCTTGTATTTTCATCTTTCAATTAATATCATTTTATGTGGATGTTTTAGGTATTAGTCTAGGTATTTATTGTTGATTGATTTGACCTTCTCATTAATCTTAATTTCCTGTTAACAATAAAAGATTAAAATTAATCCTTACCTAAACATTTCATAGCTCTGAGATTATCAAAACTTAAATTCTAGAGTTGCATGTGTGGGCATAAAAATGATGTAGATTAATTACGTTGTGTGAATTTGACTCTTATCTTCAAAATTCAAACTTAAATCTCTATGTCCCTTATGTATAAACTCGTATTTCAACCCTTCAAATTGTGTTCCTAGGTCATACATAAAATGACACAACACCTAGGTCATTGTAGATCATCTAGGACTCGTCATTTAGCCACTCTCCAAATCACTCATCACTTAGAGTCACTCACTACTAGCTCTATGTCTCTTAGAATTGCTTGTGCCCCTGTCATAATACCACATTTATAGCATCATATTTATATGCTGATGTTTCTTTGTTAATAAGATCCAAACCTAACTTTCATACTAAGTCATTACATCACCTTTTTAAATTTTTGTTCAAGTACCAAGTTCCAAGTTACCTCCATTATTACAACTTCATTTGTATCCATTTTGTGTTGTCTTCCTATTTTTATCTAAACCATTTGATTGTTACTTATATTTTAGGAATTCAATATTCAAAACCATATATCAAATGTAGAAACCTACAATTGGAATAAATTTTATAATAAATGGAAACATATAACAATATAGAATCCATATGATAGCATACCAATGAAGGTTAACAACATAAAAAATATAAAAAAATTCATAGAAACACAACTTTAAAAATTACAATGGAGAAAACACTTTTAACTAAAACAATTAGCCACAAAGTTTGTTGGTTATTCCAATTGATGCCTATGATTCTTTAAAGAATTTCCATATCTAGTGCTCTATAATTCTAGTAAGCTAGCCAACAAACAAGGATTTCAACATCCTTTTGCACTTTAGGCTGTACAAAACCTAAGTAGATTTACCTTCTAACAATATCTAGAAATAACAAAAAATTCACTTAGGATGTTGGAATAGAAAATAAGTTCTCATATATTCAGACAACGATTTGTAAAAATGATATATAAATTGGCTAAATTTCTTGTAAACTTTAAACTCACATCCATGAGAACACCAAATAATTAAAATAACTTAGATATACATTTGAGATTTTTATTTTAAACTAACCTAGATATAGGACAAGCCTAATTGCTCAAATTGGTGCTTTAAATCATGGGTAACAAAGTCCTGAAATCTATAAATTCCTTTTGAACAACAAGGTAAAACATACTTGGTGGATATACGACATTATTACCTTACAATAAAATATCCTATGCTAGGATTCAATTGCAATTCTACTTAACAATCATTGAATAATTAAATACTCTCAATATTTCACTAACACCAAATTAATCTATTACTTTAATAGAATCCATAACTAAAACATTCATTGTACACAAAGTTCATAGATGAATTTGAAGATATTTTATCATTTTTCTCATAAAAAGAGTTGAATTATACATTGGAGACAACTATCATTGAATCAGAAAGTATTTGTATATATGAAATGTGTATTAATGTTATAGAGTATTGCATTTATAGACTTACTTCCCTATAACCTAGAATAAGACTTAACTTCCTATTGACGATGATTTTACTCGCAGTAAACAAATCAAATAAAATCTCCACAGAAAAGATCATGAAGAGCCTATCCTTCTTGAAAGATATGAAACAAAGACAACCTAAGGGAGAATTCTGCATTTACAGAGCAAAGATCGACTTCCGTTTAATCCCAAGTCTTTGATAACTAGGTCATGGTTGCACTAGGGTCACTCTTGGGTAATGATGTGATAATTGTTGTTGTTTCCTTTAGGGGGGAAATCCATATGGGCACATACATATACATATACACATTTCTACATCAATTCTTTGAACATTTTTTATCAGCTTTCCAATTTAAAAAGGTAAATTTGAATTCATAAAAGCAATAAATTTGACATTGGACTTCCATGATCATCACCAATTTTATTGCCATCACTTAAGTAAATTTAGCATTAAGCATTCATCAATTTGATGGAAAATAAAATATTTTCAACAAAATTATTTCCATTCACTTATATTTTTTGGAACATTTTCAAAATATTAAACATCTAATCTAAAGTAAAACATAAAAATACTAAAAAATAAAAGTTTCTCCCGGTTATTCTCCATGGATTTCCCAAAGAATTAATCGAGCAAAGCAAATCGCTCTATATTTCTTCACAACTACATATAAAAGGATTAAGAGATTTTTAAAGAGAGGGTTTGTTTATGGACACTAAATAGGTTCTATATGCACTTATGTACTATAGCATATAGTCTTGTTCAACCGAACTTACAAAACCAACTACAAAAGATACTTAGATAGGTAGCTATCCATAAAGCTTTGATATCAATTAATGTCTATGTGCATACAAAGTTTTACGCCAGAATGGTTCATAAAGCAAGAAAAAATAAGAAAAATTAAAAGAATTTTTTTCTCCTTCAACATCCACAAATTTTGAACTTAAAAAATAAAAATTAATCTCTAGCCTTTTTATAGAACACTAGGCTTAGATAGGATAAGACATCTACATGAGAGGGAATCTAAGGGACCAATCTAATCAAGGCACATGGAATATTGTGACCAATAGGAGAATTGCAATTGAAGTCAATGGAAGTCAACTTCAATTACACATTGAAGCTCTTTAGGTTCTACTCTTTCATTTGGAATCTTCGCCAGGAAAATAACTTGAATCAAGATTGCACATATGAACTCTTCATATACTCAGAATGATGAGTTCATTATCCTGTTCCTACGCCTTTTGATCTAGATTAGGTTCTTTGTTCTTGGGGATGAGCTTCCTCAGAAGTGGGTGCAATCTACCACTAAGTGAAATATCAGGATCTCGAGTATTCCAATCACGTGCACAACTCTCTCATCATTTATTCCAAAACATCTGATCTGACTAGAATGCAACTCGATCCGTGATTCAAATTTTTCTTACGTCCATACTTTCGGCTTTGCATCACAATCAATATCTCTTGCAATCACAAAATTCCAAATATTAAATCCCTTTTTAAAAAAATATACTACCATATAAATAAAACCATTATTCAAATGTTAGTACAAAAACTATAAAACTTGCTTCTAAAAAAACATATCACAAATCCTTGCATATATATCGGATCACCAGGATCAATGTATAAATTTTTAAAAAAGTTAACATTTCACTTCACGTTTCAA
>VDFB02119120.1:0-15401 GCA_007258455.2 Sequoia sempervirens
CACATTTCCCAATGCACTTCAAAATGAAAGGTACAATCTCCAGAAAGGGGCGACCAAGTCTAGAAATTCAATAACTCACTCAAAAATCATGAAACCTTGAGCAAAGGGGCGCCCTAGCAAGGAGAATCCACTAAGCCAATACCTAGAACCAACAAAAAATCATGCCGAGAGATATGAGTCAAAACATGCTTCAGCTAGCACCAAACCAACAACACCAAAAACTGATAAAACACTCCAAAAATAGAAAATCAAAGCAATCCATCTCCGATAAGCTCAATCTACACCTCTGAGTGAAGAACAATCTTTGAATCAGCTAGGTACTATCTTGCAAGTACAAAAATGAGAAGGGGCTAGGAGGTATGCGTTCCTCGACGCAAGGGTCTAAAGAAATTTCAAAAGCACTTCATTATATTAGCAATGGATAGTCACAAATGAAGGCAAACTCTCATATTTATAACCTTCTCCTCAAATTCAAACCTTTTCCTTCCAATTAGGGTGCCCAAAATGAAACTCACATTCACCTTTTTTCAAATTACATTTGAGTTGCATTTTGAATCCTTGACCAAATCGTCCAAAGCATATGAGGAATAATACTTTATCAAAAAGCAAATATAACATAAAATGGGCTTTCAAGTCACTTAAGTGAAAAATACATTATAATTGCAATTATCTCCATGCTAGGCATCCACAATACCTTAGCCAATATTTTTCACTTACACATTATATTCACCAAATAATTGAACTTGCCAAAACAAGCTCCAAGAGTGGAGACCAATCTAATCAAACCGCTTTGCCAAAAATAGCCACTGTACTAAGCCACTGAACTGCTGCTAAAAATAGCCCTGCCAAAAATAGAACTTACTATAAATAGCATATTGCTAAAAATAGTAAGTGACTTCAAACACATTTTGAGCACAAATTAGGAAGCCGTCGTAACTTACCAAAAATAGCAAGTTTGGATAAGTCACCTGATGCAGATGCATGTTATACCACCTTAAAGCTCTCTTGAAACCCAAAGACCCAGAGACCATTCTGTAAAACTCCTGCATGCAAACACCTGAATCCACAAAAGAAGCCTCCTAGAAAATAGAAAACCCTAATTCTTGCTTTGACTAGCCTACGGGCATCTGGGAATAGGCTAACAGTCACTTGAAAGCGTAATGCTAAAAATGGGGACGTTACATACAGCCGTCCCAAAGAAGCATTAGCAACAGGAATAATAATCTTCAAACCCTTGCTCCAACAATCACTAACTGATATGCAATGAATCTTCAATAAAATCTAAGTTCAATAGGAATTCCAATCTGCTCAACTGTGTTCTGAATGAAAACACCAAGAATCCTCTAGGCTATGTCTTTCAACAGCGTGAAGAATGTTTCCTATGAGGGTTTTTGTCCTCACAAACAAAGAAGCAATCTTCTCCAAAGAGATTCTTTTTTGATATATGCTTTTTTGCTACTTTTTCAGAAAAAAAAACACTTTTTTGCTTTTTTGCTACTTTTTGGAAAAGCGCTTTTTTGTTTTTCCGTTGCTTTTTGAGAAAGCTCTTTTTAATAACCTTAGGTCCCACTTAAGTTGCACAAATATTTTCCCTTATGTCTCCCTTGACCCCCTTTTATGAAGCAATTTTATAAAATAAATAAGTTAAATATTTAATTAAACTTTAATATTTTTATGTTGTTTAAAATAAATGCATCGAACCATTCAAGTATTAAAATATTGATATCAACTGCTCTCATTGACACTACTAAAAATAGCAAGATGACAACTGGCTCCATCGGTGCCCAAGATTGACTTACTAAAAATAGTAAGTATGAGAGAAATCACCAAAAACACTCCAGAAAAAGGGTGTTACACAACTCTCAACCACACCATGCTGGATAAACTATCACCAAAGTTCCCTAACCAACCCTATTAGCCTACGAGAACTATTGAATAGGCTAACTTTGCCAAATTGTTGAATAGATTAGGAAGGGGACATTACAACTTGAAGGTTTATGTGGTCCCAAAGCCTTTAATTTGGCTTGATGGTGGGGCCACCTTGTATCACAATAGGGAGTGTGCTAGGAGCATTGCCCCTAAACCCCGCAAGGGCTGCTGCCCCTCCACCCTATTGGGGGCGTTTCCTATAGACCACCATTAGGGGCACTACCCCGCAGCCCTACTAGGGGTGTTGCCTCCAGACCCTTGTAAGGGGTGTTGCCCCTCAACCTCGCTAGAGATTGCTGCCCCAAACTCCGACTCTAATTTTAAAAATAAAAAATAAAAAATGATTTTGGGCCCTATTGAATGGACCGCCAACATTATTTTATGCATACATAGATGACCACATCCTTTGGGCATCTCCTTGTAATTTTCAAATAATATATATGTACATTGACAAAGAAAGCAATGAAATTTTGACATTGTTAATTTGTGTGTTGACTATCATGTAAAATCTCAATTCAGCTCTGGTGTTATGTAATAAGGTTCTATAATGTATATGATGAATGCCTTATCAATATTATCATATGAATATTTGAAATTTTATATATTTTTAAAATTTCCCCATTTTTTAAATAGCTGTCCCCTAAAATGGCCTTCTGAAAAATCCATCCCAAAAAAGCATCCCCCCATCAACTGCTGTCCCAATCCCAGAAACTTAGTGTCCGTGTAACATAGATACAAAAGGAAATACAACTATGATTTATATCATCAGTTGTATGCAAAAGCTTTCTGTTCCACTGGTGTTATTTCTGCATACATATCTGCTGTCACATACTGTTTACTCTCTAGCAGCACATTATCACACTAAATCGGCATGAGTAGAACTAGCTTATTTCTCAATTGACCCATGTAAAAGTTTCTAGGAAATGACTGATAGTCCATGGTTGAACCAAAATTACTATCTATGTCAGGGAACACCATAAAATGAACTTAAAAGTTAAAAGGGATTAGATAAATCTGTTCACCAAAAACTTAATAGAATAATCCCTGAAAACTTTCTTTGTCAAATGCAGCTCCAACAGTCAGGTCGTTATTGGAAAGATTGATTATAGATTAATGGAAAGACTTTTGTCAACTGTGTAGTCAAGGATCTCCATGATTTTGTGAGATGCACTTCTGAACTTGCTCTGCAGTTGTACAAGAGATAGGGGGACCACATCAATCTATTTAGAAATTTGACCTTCCTTCAAGCAAAATGTTTTGGGATGATTATTGCTCCACCAAGGTTTGACAGTAAAGACAACTCTTCACTCTTCATAATATTGATGATACATATTCTTAATACATGTTTTGTGGTAGAGAGGAAATTGTTGATCATATTTCTTCTACTTGGAGATATCCTCCTGCCAAAACCTTTTGGTCTTGGCTTTAAGGTGAATTTAATTATTTATTTAATCTCCCTTTTGTTGGTGAGGTCCTCTCTTGAGTATACTTGGACAATTAGGAAAGCTACAAATTCTTATGGCACACAATTTGGCTGATTCCTATTTGGTTTCCTTATGAGAACCCTTCAGTGTTTACTCTCAGCTTAGGGTAATTGAGATTTTTCATGTTGGAGTTGACTTAGTTTGCTAATATTAAAAGCAAGCGTATTTGGAAGGGTGTTGAGTCAATGCTTCCTGGGTTCTAGGCTTATATGTTAGATTTTTAAATATTTTTGGTCTATCTAGGGAAGAACTTTTCCTATAACATTGTTAGAATAATCTATTTGTCCAGTTCATGACGTAATGTTAGACGCATTTCTACAAATAAAAGAAACCCAAGGATTCAGATGGTTCCTTACCTTGGAATTCAAGAGTGCAAATTGTAGCTTGAAACTACCAGTGATGATTGGAGGGGCATTGCAAGCTTATTCCTTTGTCAGAAATGTAATTGGAAATAACCAGCTTGGCCTACGCAGATGTCTTTACACTTTTTGAAACATAAGAGGAATGTTGATCTTATTCGAGTCGTATGTGCTCTCAGCTAATGTCACTAATAGGAAAGTGTACCCTACTATAAAAATATGATATCGATATGAAATTGCATATCTTGAAAAGAGTGTTCAGTGATGGCATTTGGGCCTGTTAATGAATATAGGTAAGTTGTAACAAAAAAATGCTTTAAAATGGTGAGTACAACTGAGCATTATCCTTTAGTAACATGAAGATTTCAACATGCTTAGTCCCTGTATGAAACTTTATGAATGAAGTGGTTCACATGATCACAAACAAAGACAACAGCTCATAATGTCCGAGTTCATTTCCAAAGTTGTGTTCAGCCGCCTGATCCCCTGAAGGGTGACTCAATATATCCTTCAAAGGAGAGATCATTTATATCTTATTAGCAATGTTTTGGCCTTTTTTAAAGAGAAACTTGCTTAGTTGTTAGCAGATGATGTAACCTTTGCATCCTTTTTTTAATTGCAGGTAGATAACTTTGTAAACATCTATCCTGGAGTCGTTCACGGCTGGACGACAAGATACGATGAGAATGATGAAATTGCTGTAACAAATGCTGAACTGGCACATAAAAAGATGTTGGAATGGTTTGAGAAATATTTGAAGTGAGAGAGATTAATGCAGTTATATACAACTTATATTAATAATGCATATAACAAATGCTGAAGTGGTACATAGAAAGATGTTGGAATGGTTTGAGAAATATTTGAAGTGAGAGAGATTCATGCAGTTAAATACAACTTAAATATTAATAATGCATATAACAAATGCTGAAGTGGCACATAGAAAGATGTTGGAATGGTTTGAGGAATATTTGAAGTGAGAGAGATTAATGCAGTTATATACAACTTAAATATTATTAATGCATTCACTTCCTATATGCTGATACAAGATTAGTCTACATGCTCAATTTGGATGCAGTCATGACAATCTGTACTGTTTATATTGAAGGCACCACGGCTTTCCACTAGAGTCTTTGTATGTTAAGTCTGGTGTATTTTACTTGTTTGTGGATTTATAATACATGGTTTTTAAAATGTCATGGGAGCAACGGTAATGGTAATCATAGTGTATTACTTTTCTTGGAGTGACATTGTATTTATCTGTGGGAGGTATTTATTTTTATGGTTCATTTATACTAGTCTCTTATCCATGAATGCTAAGTTGTTTGTTTGGCTGTATTCCCAGCCTTAATTAATGTTTTATTCTCCTAGCAGCTTTCTTGTGATGTGATGGAAATATTATAACTAAAACAATACATCGTTTTCTTTCGAATATAGCACAGTCTATGTTAAGTTCAAATATAAATGTTTTGGCGCATGAATGCTTTAGCATCAAATAAGCAACACTTTTCATATGTGGAAGTTAGAAATTTCAACATCAACTATACTATTTGAGAGGGGTTCTTAAGGGGAAGGAATCTTGAAAGGTAATACCAGGACAAACAAAGGTTGTCTTGTGTCTATGGCTATTCTGGTTTTCTTTGGGAAATGGGAAGAATAGGGCATTGTAGAGCTGCCTTTGGAGAATCCTTGATTTTGCTTTTGAGAGTAAAATAATAGAAGTTTGTTCTAAGTTAAAGAGTGATAAACATTGAGTTCCTCATACCAAAAAGATTGTCAAACCAAAGATTGGGGGTGAAAACCAAGCAAGAAGCAAAACGATTAGTCTTGATAATGGAAATCAAGAGAGGGTCAAGGGAACAAACAATAAAATAAGGTGGGAAACCCTTAGGTACAAAATGAGGTTTGATTTTGGAAATCTAAGATGATTTGATATAGGATGTACAAAAGTAAATGATAGCAATGTCCTCTTTGGAAAAATTTCTAGGTTATGGATGGTGAAAGAGCTAGGTTAATCAAAAGTAGGACTATGACTTAGTAGAAAATAGGATGTTGGCAAAAGGATTTTGGTCTTTGTCATCTTTCTAACTTAAAAAAAGAAGCATTGGGCTAGAGTGGAGGACCTTGATTACTATGAAATGCTAGCTTAAACCTTAATGTCTTATAAATGCACTCTTACAATTGAAGATGAGTACCAATGTACTATAGTCCTAGCAATATTATAGCTTGCCCCTTATTTATTCTTTTGAATGTTTTTAAAGAACACAAGACTTTTCTCTATAGATAATGAAAACTAGGCACGTTTATTCTCAACATATGCTTGATTATGTAAAAAAAATTGATGAAGCTTTGTCAATATCATTTTGGCTAGAATCCAAGATGGGGTCTTGGATTCAATCCCTAGATTATAAAAATCTACCATGAACATGAGCATATAAAAAAATTCTGCTTTCACGCATGTTGACAAAACCCCCAAAGGAGAAACTTGTAGAAATACAAGATTAGTGAGAACATGAATTGTAGAAAATCAATATCTTGAGTTCTTTTATCAAGATGGTTACTTAAGGTCAAGTTATAAGAAAATGTTATTGGAGAATTAAATCAATTAACTTTTGAATTTAAGATTGAGGTCTCAAGTAATCCCTCAATCCATCAAAAGACTAGAAAATCTAATTTAGAGAAAAGGGGGAATTCATGAAAATTTAGAAGAAATCATACTAGCTTTAAAATATTAAGATTCCTCCATCGTGCAAATAATTACCTAGAATGCAAAGTCAAATTCAAATGAAAAAAGATAGAAAAGCATAAGCAAAATTTCTTTAGGATGCCCTAGGGGTGAGGTCTCAAAAACACTTGAAACCTATCTACCAAAAAGAGAGTGATACTCCCATCTAAATGAAGTTCCTATTGTAAAATTTCAAGAGCCTAAATGCCCTACAAAATGGTATTTGTAAGATGCTAACTCAAAAGCAAATATAACTTTTCTTTAAAAAAATTGAAGTGAGAATTTGAAGGCAATTAACAAGTCATAGTACCATGACAAAATTGGCAATTGGTAAGCAAATAGCCATGTGTGATAAGTGGCTCTATTATAAAGTGTCCCTATAAGGAAACATTATTGAATACTACAATGTATATGACAAACAAAAAGGGATTTGGGATGCTTTCTATGTTATCTTGTAAACCTTGAAAGAATAGGAAGTAATAGTTCAAGTGTTTTGTATAAAAGCACTTTCGTATCAAGAACCACACTAAAGGAATTTTATTAGGCCAATGGAAGAATGCTATTTTGTGACACTAGAAAGACATGGGTCATGGTGATTGGTGTCTCCTAAATGGCTTGGTGAAGATTAGATGTTAGAATCCTCTATCTTTAGTTTTTAAGGTTTAGATCAAGCCCTAGTCCTCCTAGAGACCATACTTGACCATGCCCTCGCCTTTGTCCTTTCAAAATAGATGTCATATAGTTAGGGGAGCCCAACTTATTGATAAGATGCAAATTTGGTGGAGTGATAATTGAAAGCTATAGAGATACAAATTTGGTGGAGTGATAATTGAAAGGTTTAGAGAAGCATGATCTTTCAATTGGCCAAAGAGAAAAGATAACATAAACCACCAACTCATTTGGAGTCCACAATCCTTCAAACACATATTCTAAGAGATATCATTTGGAGGAATCATTAAAAATCATCAATGGTAGGATCAAGGAGGAAAGGTTTAATGGGAACCTCTTAAAAGAAAATACACAAAAATTTAAATAGTTGCAAGAGATGTATTAAGAAATAACTATTCTAGAGATAGAACTATATGGAAATGTGACTACAAGAAAGGGAAAAAACAAGCTTCTTTCCTCAATTCATGGTATCAGGGCAAGTAAATAAAATTAGAAACATTTACTTGGTTGAAGGAGACAAATTTAGCAATTTTAGGAAACTAGCACCAAAATTCTTTGAGAAACTCCTTATGAAATAACTAAAAAATCATGGGCAAGAGTAGGAAAATATATAGGTCCTTACATAAGATTAGAACAACCTAATGGCTCCCTTTTTGGAAGAAACTTGGAAGTGGTATTCAAGACAAAAACTATAAAGCATTGAGTTTATATGGGTTTTTTGGTAGAGTTCCTATAGTATCTCCAACTCCCTTTTTGAAAGAAATTTGGGAGGTGGTGTTTAGAAAAATGATAACACACTAGGTGTATATGGGCTTTCAAATAGGTTCCTTAAGTATTTTAGGGATAGTTGGGTGTTGGTGCAACGAAGGTAATGAGTGTTGAAACTTCAAAAATATGCTCGAGGATCTAAATTGTATATTTATCTCACTTGTTTTAAAGATAAAGGTTCCTTGAAACTTTGTTGCAAGCCCATTGCCCTTTGAAACTCTCTATAAAATAATAACAAAGGCAATGACAAAAAGGGCAAAGCTTTATTCTTTTGAGTATCTTCTCCTTATAACATGGGGACTTTATAAAAGGAAAGCAAAGCCTAAATGAAATTATTAGCATTCATAAACTCATGCATTTCCTCTATGTGAATGAGAAAAAGGCATGATTATTGGTCTAGACAATATCAAAGCTTATGACAAAGTAGAATAGGTCTTTTGAGAAAAGTGTTATTTTTTTTTGGCTTTTCATCCAATTAGTGTTTGTAGATATCAAGTTGATGTATTCTACTTTGGCTCAATCAAAATAAGACAATGAAACCTAAAATCTTGTTATATATTTGTGATTTTAGCTAAGCCTTTGGGTGGAGATTCATTATTGGTGAAATAGAAAGAAGTTCTAGGACTTAAAATCTATTTTATGGATTGTGAAAATATTATTTTCTTAGTTGATTAATACAAAAAAATCAAGATTTCTTTTCTTTAACATAAGTCCTAGGCACCAAGCTTGCCTTTTCCAATTTCCTAGGCTTCAAAATTGGAACTATTTCTTGTAAGTATATGGGAATTCCCTTGTTTATTGGAGTTGGATGTATGAAGTTTTGGGAGGAACCATTCAATAATATTAGATACAAATTGACACATTAGAGAGGAAAGTGATTGAGTATGGTAGGAAAACTTTTATAAAAGTTGTTCTCTAATCTCTTTCAATGTATATTTTAGTTTGAAATGAGAACACCAAAAGATTTCCTTTACAACAACAATAGGTTTATGGAAAAATTCCTATGGTAATCCTCCTTAGAGTGAAAAAAGTCACCTTTACTAAAATGGAGATTAGTTTTGTTAAGAATGGGGAGTAAAGGGGGGTTCTTTGGAAATTCATAGCATTCATTTAGGGGTGAAGCTGTATTGATGGATGGTTGCCTTTGAAGCATCTTAGTCTTGGATGATAATACATTGCTCTAAATTTGTGAACTTTATTGAATTAGAAAGCATCTTTGCTACAAATCATTCCCCTCTAGGTTTGCACATGTGGAACTTTACCAAAAAGGAACCTAATTAAATGACACTTGACTTGGAGAGTAAGAAATTGAAAAACACTACACTTTGGGAGGATTCATTGCAAAGATGTTACTCATTGATAAGAGAGAAAAGGTTGGAAGATACAATTATCATCCTATCCCATCTTTCAAGTATCGAGGTTAAAGAATATTGAAAGAATATTTGAATTGAAAGAAGATGGACAAGGAAACGAAGTACAAATGGATAGACTTTGAGAGATACATTGGAAACTAGCAAAATCCTTAGTAATACAATCCCTAACAAGTGGAGATGGGATGCCTAAATATATGGTATGTATAGGGTAAGATATGATACAAATGGATACTACCTCCCTAGGAATTAGGGAATAAATATCAAATATAGGCAAAATATGGATTGACTAAAGCATGTTCCTCCACTTGGATTTTTACTCAAAGAAAATTTTCTAGATTAGCTTTAGAGGATAGGAATCCAAAGTCCATATTATTTGTGTTCTATGGGAAGGGAGAGGATTAGATTACACATTTTTATTTTGGTTAAGTGATGCAAGTTTGGTCTTGGCTGATTTAGAGGTTGAGATGAGAATACGTGCATGGCTTGACAATATAAAATCATTGTTGATATCATGTTCTTTCCTAAGCAAGCATTATTGGTTTTGTAATTGCCTTGAAAAAAAGATTGCAAATAGCCTTAAGTTGAAGAAAATTGGAAGGAGGCAAAGTGGTTTACAACCATCCTCCTCCCCTCTCAAGCTTCTAAAAAATAAACTTTGATGGGGTGACCTAGTTGTACAACGAGAAATGAAAAAGGTTCATTTGTTGAAACTTGATTGACCCACATACTTAGAGGGATTGTAATGTCCCCTTTTGGAATGACCTTATATTTCACCTTGAAATCATAATTCCAAATGAAACCAATAGCAAATTATATTTAAAGATATAATTCCTACTTAAAATTGAGATGATATAAGTTTGATCATGGAAACCTGCAACAATGTTAGATGAATATGATAGACATAATCCATGAAATACATTTAATTCTAAGTCTAAGAAAGATTAAATATATCATTATAATGATTCCCAAGGAATATGTAGGCTCAAGCATAATGAGGAGGACACGATGAGGTGCCCCAAGTATCCTCCCCTAGGCCCAATAGCAGGACCTCATCCTATGTGGCCTCATGTGGTCCTTAATCGATGGTCCTCAACCATCATCATGAGGTGGTGTACCTAGTGAGGGCTTTGCATAGTTCTCCATCATACCAATCTCTCCTCTTATGATTGAAGACCTTTCTTCATTTTCTTCAACAATTGATTCACTCAGGGATAGTTGGGAGGTTGTAATAGGGTGTCCTCATAGTTCTCCCTTTTTGTATAATAGGGTGCCCTTCTAGCAGTTCTCCCTTTTGCATAACAGGGTTCCCTTTTAGCAGTTCTCCCTTTTGCATAATAGGGGCCCTTTTAGCAATTCTCCCATTTGCATAATAGGTACTCTTCTAGCAGTTCTCCCTTTTGCATAATAGGGTACCCTTTTAGCAGTTCTCCCTTTCACATAATAGGTGCCCTTTTAGCAGTTCTCCCTTTTGCATAATAGGGTGCCCTACTCGTAGTTCTCCCTTTTGCAATCTTGCTTCATCCCTTCATGACCAATTATTGTTAAAGCAAAATAATATCACATTGATTCAAAAAATCAATCTACTACCAACTTATCAATTATTTCCAATTGGGAGGATGGAAGACTGCTATTTTATTTTTATTGATTTTCCTTGTAGATGATTGTTGGTCTGAATATTCTTCTTCTTCAATGAATTTGTTCTCAATATTTAGAAGATATTTCTTAAAGAGAAACAAATAGATTAGTTTCAATTGAATAATGACTAACAAGGATTAATAATTGTTGCAAGCATCATTATTGTACAATCGTAATTACTTATCTAATTATATCTGTTGCTACACTCAAAAATATGTTCCAGACTTCTTATTTATTTCTTCTTCCATGATTCGATTCTCTGTTCTTCTTTCAGATTTCTTATTCTTGAATGATTCCCTTATTGATTTTCCATTTGTCTTCATATACCTCTTCTTGAACCATCTTCTTTTGCCCATGTATTTCTACTTCAATGTATCTGCTGCTATGCTAAGAAAAACTTCTCTTTCTCTCCTGATTTCCCCATTCCCTTATTCCCTGCTTCATATACCTACTTTAAATCTGATTATGTTCCATTCCTTTTCATTTTCTAAGAGTAGATCATTATTTACCTTTGAATGATATGTCCTTCATTTTAATGCTTTTCTAAATCTGTATATGGATCATGAAGGTTTGCCTATATTTCTCTTAGATCTACCTATTTTATCTCTACTCATGTACATATATTTTCCCCCTTTCATATCCCAAAATACAATTACAATTTATATCTTCATTTCCTAATGAGGAGACATACCTCTTTAAACTATGATGCCCTTATGAAGAGACATCCCTTTGTGATCGTTGCTTTTCTTTTAACAAATTTGAGCACTCTTTTCTATTTGTTAATATATACATTGTTTTTTATTAGGGGTAAAACAGGTTTTGATGGGACCCAAAACCCATTATAGACCAATTTTGATGGGATCCGTAACCGAATCAAGCAAAGCATGTTGCATACAAAATTAGACACATACAAACCACAACCCAACAGGAGCAACAACTAAAAAGACATGACTACATAAGCTACATCAACAAAGAAGACAAGGGATAGAGATCCCAATACAACCAAGAAACTAAAACTTGGAAACCTTAGGTAAACAAAGAAACCACCTACATCAGCCAGGCATCAACAAACCAACTGCTTAGAGAATACACCACTAAGCCAAGAGAGATAGTCATCTTAATGGTGCAGAACACCATCAAGCCCCTCAACAAAAAAACTAGCAACTCTAAAATCTCCATCTCAATAGGGGACCCAATGGAGCACTAAGTCACAATAGCCTTCATGTAGTAATACCCAACATGAAACACCAACTCCAACACCACCTTAATAGGAGGGATCTCCCCTCTATAGGAGAGGAAGAAATGAGAGCCCGAGCCTCCAAAGCCTTCACTCATCTACCCACTGAAGCTCCCCCTCAATAGGAACAAGCAAACAAGAAAATAACTCTCCACCAAATCTACAACAACCACCTTCACCTCAATTGAAGAGGGTTCTTCCTCAATGGGAGAAATCTCGACCTCCATAGAAGACATCAACTGTAGATTCAGAAAGAAAACATCAGAAGAAAGGACAATCACAACTACATTTGGCAAGGAAGGAGATTAGTACATGAAAGGAGTAGAAAAGTCATGGCTAAAACCCAAAAAATCAAAGTCCATAAACATAGGAGCCTTCAGCCAACACAAAAGATATCCATCAGAAGATAATACTCCCTTCATAAGAGTAAGCATCACCATCATAGGGAGGATCAAGACCTAGAAGTCACAAGAACAACTTCACAGTAGGGAAAACAACGCATCCAATAAACTGTGAAGAATGAGGACCCCAAAAAGCAATAACAAACCCCTTTAGCAAGTTCAACTTTTCTAAACCAGGGGCACCAAGTCACAATAGAGAGGCTTCCTGCCATCACCAAAGAAAAAATATTAGCAAGTTTAAAGACCTCCCACTTCCATCCCACCAAATCCAAACCTATCAGTAGAAGCAACACCCTGAACTAGGCCCAAAGGAAAAAGATCCCATAGGGGAACCCACCAAACACCAACAAGGACCCATCAGCTAAGTTCTTCCAAGAGGAGAAGCACAACTACAAGCAGGGGAAATAAAACCCCCAACACATAAGGATCTTCAACCACATCCTAGGGCTAAGCACCATGCTCAAAAAACACAACGAACAAGCTCTAAAGAAGCCAAACCCGCTTAGAGAGGTCTGCACAAGGACAACCCAAAAAAGGCCACACACAACAAATGTGATAGTCACACAAAAAAAGAGACACCGAAGAGCTAGCGCAAGGATCAGCCCTTCACTGCACCCACCAAAACCTCTTCAAACACCAAAGAGGTTAGAAAGCCCAAAGCCACAAAAGCAAGCTAAAAAGAAAGCTTCAGAGGCAGCCCCCACATGTGCCCAGGAACACAATGAACCCAATCAGAAACCTCCCATGCAATAATAGCAGAAGTGAATACAAAAATCTCACCCACATGCAACAAATCATCCCATGAAGCAAGCAAATCTTCATCTAGCTTGTCCTCAACATCATCGCCATCACCTGAAGATTTCAAACTTCTACCTCTAGGATGCTTCCCGCCCACTCTCACTCATGTCCTCTCCATCGAGATTACATATTTTACTATGACTAGTATAAATTGTATGGTATTAAGGGTACGGGCCTTTTGTTGTTGCCTCTATAGGCAATAAGCCCCATTATTTCACCAAAGGGTCTCCCCTTAACACCAAGGTCAAATAGTCTCAATTGTTGATGCGGTAGGGAAAGACCCCACACAATTTGAACCTTGATTGTTGGCCCTATAGGAAAGAAGCCCCATCACTTCACCAAAGGGTCACCCCCATTAATATATACATTGTTGCTCCCCCAATATATATTAATTACACCCTTTAAACATGAATTGTTGATGTTTGATCCAATCATTGCACTTTGCTCTTTAACAACATAATCACTGCCTTTAATATGTGTGTTAATTTATTTTAAATATATTTTATATTAATATATTAAATATTTGTTATTTTACTAATATATTTATAAATCTAATTTATTGTTATTATATTTATTTTTATATTAGTTTTTTATATATTTTATTTATATTTAGTATCATATTATAATGATTATAATATTTAAATTGCTAATAATTATATTTATATTTTTGAATTTTGTTTATTCATTTGCATTTCAACATTAGAATTTTTAGTGTTTATATTTCAAAGGCAATGATAGGGACTAATAGAGGCAATTCCCTTGAAACAAGGACTACACATAGCCTTTAAGTTGAAGATGAAACATTTGTAGGTGGAGAGGTACTTTCATATGATAATAAACTATGAAGAAAGATTCAAATCATAGATAGAAATTGGATTGCATCCTTAGTGAGGTTTGTTATTTTAGTTTCTATTTTGAATGAATATCGGGGTGTGTGCACCAATCTGTGACACAAAAATGGCTCTTAAGGTGCCACTTTTTTTTTGAAATCAACAAAGTCTAATGTTCATGAGAAAATGAAGATAGTTACACTCAAAATTTGAAGATGCAATAAGAACAAGAATTGAAATGCTCCGAGTCTTCTTTCTAAGGTACTAATTTTTTTTTTTTAATAATGAAGAATAAGGGTTTCAAAAAGGGGGGGCAAAAGTGATCCTGTTTTGATAAAAAAAACCAACATAGTGTATGTGGGCCCCTCCCTTTTTCATTAACTTTTTTAAGAATTTCAAAAATCTGAATGATGAGAAATTAGCTAACACCATGTAGTTTATCCCTATTCTTTCGGCTAATTTTTTAATGAATATATAATATTTTATGAATTTTTGAAGTGGACACATCCTAAAAAACTAAAATTTGAGCGTGCTCCCCCCTAATGTTTTTGAAAACTAATAAAAAATCAATTTTTTCATTATGTGTAGAATGGAGTCTATTTTAAAAAAATGTAATTTGTTTCAAGATTTGATGAACGAGTAAAAATTTATCCTAAAACTAGCAGATGTTGTTTTTTGACAAAAAACAGAGGCAATAACGAGAGAAGTTATGGATGAAAACCTTACCATAATCAAAATATTAAAAAATTATATGGTTATATAGGTAAGAGAGAGCCTAACGTCATCATAGTTTTTTTATAAACTTGCATTGAAAAACGCATGAACCTAAGGGTTAGCACAACCAAAAATGTGTGAAATTTTGTTACCCTTTGAGAAAATCATGTCCATGGATCAAATGGTTGTCCAACCTTTTGGATTGGTACTTCCCAATGCAGCTCATTTGACGAGCACTAAATTTGGCACTCTCCAAATGGCACATCCAATTTGGTGAGCACCAAATTTGAGGCTCTCCAAATGACACATCCCATTTGATGAGCACCAAATCTGGTGCTCTCCAAATGACACATCCCATTTGGTGAGTGCCAAATGCGATGCACATTTGGAGAGTGCCAAATGTGATGCACATTTGGAGAGCGCCAAATGTGATGCACATTTGGAGAGCGCCAAATGTGATGCACATTTGGAGAGCGCCAAAT
>VDFB02119123.1:0-43023 GCA_007258455.2 Sequoia sempervirens
TCTCTCTCATTATGTATCCCTTATGCTCTAGACCTCCCTCTCACTCTCTACCTCTCTCCCACTATCTCTTTCCCTCTCTAATTCTCTCTATCTCGCCATTATCTCTCTCTCTCTCTCTCTCTCTCTCTCTTACTCTCCCCCTCTATACTTCTCTCCCTCTCCCTCTCCCTCTCTCCCTCTTTTTATTTTTCACTCTTTGCCTCTCCCTATCTCACCTATGTCTCCATCCCTACCTCTTTTTCCACTCTACTCTCTCTATCTAGCTCTCTCTCACTCTCTATTTATCTCTCCATATCTCCCCCTTTTTATCTCACTCTCTCCTCTCTATCTCACCATTCTCTCTTTGTCTCTCTCACTTCCTCCATCTCTCTATCTCACCATTCTCTCTCTATACTTCTCTTTATCTCACCCCTCCCTCTTTACCTCTCCCTCCCTCCCCTCTCTCTCCCACCCTCCCTCCTTTCCTTTCTCACTATCTCTCTCCACTTCTCTTTATCTCACCTATCCCTCTCTACCTCTCCCTCCCACCTCCCTCTTTCTATTTCTCATTCTCATTCTCTCATTCCCTCTCTACTCTCTATCTCACCACTCTCTATCCATCTCACTCTCCCTACCTCCCTCTCTCCCTCCTTCCCTCTCTGCTCTCTCTCTCACATATCTCTCCTTTCCTCCCTACCTATCCCTCCATCTCTCCTTCCCTCTCTACTTCTCTACTTCTCCCCTCTCCCTCCATTACTCCCTACTCTCTCCACTTTATTTCATCATTCTCTCTCACATACACACCTCTATCTCCCTCCTTCCCTACCCTCCCCCCTCTTTCTCTTTCATCCTCTCCTCTCTATCTAACCATTATCTCTCTCTACATTTATTTATCTAACCTATCCCTCTTTACCTCTCCCTCACTCCCCTCTCTTTACCATCATACCTCCTCTCTCTCTACTTCTCTTTATATCACCTATCTCTCTCTACCTCTTCCTCCCTCCCGCCTCCCTCTCTCTTTATTTCTCATTATCTCTCTCTCTCTCTCACATCCCCCCTAGTGTTTAGGGTTGAGGGTATAGGGCTAAGTTTATAAGGTATAGAGATTAGGTTTAGGATATTCAGTATAGGGTTGATGGTATTGGGTTTAGGGTTTAGGGTTTAAGTATAGAATTGAGGGTATAAGGTTAATTGTATAGGGTATAGGGTTAAGGGTTGAGAGTGTATAGGGTTGAGGGATAATGTTCAAGGTTTAGGGTATAAGGTTGAGGGTATACAGTATAGGGATGAGGTTTTAGGGTGTAGGGATTAGGGTTTAAAGAATGGGTTGAGGTTTGAGTGATAGTGTTTAGGGTTGAGGGTATAGGGTTAAGTGTATAGGGTATAGGGATTAGGGTTTAGCATATTCTATATAGGATTGAGGGTATTGGGTTTAGGGTACAAGGTTGAATGTAGGGTTAAGGGTTGAGGGTATAAGGTTAAGTGTATAGGGTATAGGGATTAGGGTTTAGGATATTGGCTATAGGATTTAGGGTTTAGGGTATAAAGTATAGGGTTAAGGGTTGAGAGTGTAGGATTTATGGTTTAAGTATAAGGTTAAGGGATAATTTTTATGGTTTATGGTATAAGCTTGATCTTATATGGTATAGGGATGAGGGTTGAGGGCATATAGGGTTTATGATTTAAGGTATATGTTTGAGGGTTGAGGGATAGCGTTCAAGGTTGAGTATATAGGGTTAAGTATATGGGGTATAAGGATTAGGGTTTAGAATATTGGGTATAAGGTTGAGGGTATTGGGTTTAGGTTTGATGGTTTAGGGTGCAAGGTTGAATGTAGGTTTTAGGGTTTCATTATAGGGTTGAGGGTTGAGGTTTGAGGATATTAGGTCAAGTGTATAGGGTATAGGGTATATGGATTAGAGTTTAGGATATTGGGTATAGGGTTCAAGGTATAAGGTATAGGGTTAAGGCTTGAGAGTGTAAGGTTTAGGGTTTAAGTATAGGGTTGAGGGATAATGTTCAAGGTTTAGGGTATAAGGTTGAGGGTATAGGGTATAGGGATGAGGGTTGAGGGTGTATAGTTTAGGGTTTAAGGTATAGGTTTGAGGGTTGAGGGATAGTGTTCAAGGTTGATAGTATAGGATTAAGTATTTAGGGTATATGGATTAGGATTTAGGATATTTGGTATAGGTTTGGGGTATAGGGATTATAATTTAGGATATTGGGTATAGGGTTTAAGGGGTAGGGTTTTAGGGTATAAGGTATAGGGTTAAGGGTTGAGAGTGTAGGGTTTAGGATTTAAGTATATGGTTGAGGGATAATGTTCAAGGTTAAGGGTATAAGGTTGAGTATATAGGGTATATGGATGAGGGTTGAGGGATTAGGGTTTATGGTTTTAGGTATAGGGTTAAGTGTATTACGTATAAGGATTACAAATTAGAATATTGGGTATAGGGTTGAGGGTATTGGGTTTAGGATTGAGGGTTTAGGGTTTAGAGTACAACAAGGTTGAATGTAGGGTTTAGGTTTTAAGTTTAGGGTTGAGGGATAATGTTCAGGGTTTAGGTTTTAAGGTTGAGGATATAGGATATAGTGGTGAGGGTTGAGGGTGTAGGGTTTAGGATTTAAGGTATATGGTTGAGGATTAAGGGATAGTGTTCAAGGTTGAAGGTATAGATTTAATTGTATAGGGTATAAGGTTGAGGGAATATGACACATGGATGAGGTTTGAGGGTGTAAAGATTAGGGTTTAAGGAATAGGTTTGAATGTTGAGGGATAGTGTTCAGGATTAACGGTATAGGGTTAAGTGTATAGGGTATAGGGATTAGGGTTTAGGATATTTAGTATAAGGTTAAGGGTATTAGGTTTAGGGTTGAGGGTTTAAGTATAAGGTTGAGGGTTGCAAGTATTAGGTTAAGTGTATAGGGTATAGGGATTATGTTTTAATATATTGGTTATAGGCTTTAGGCTTTAGGGTATAAGGTATAGGGTTAAGGGTTGAGTGTGTAGGGTTTAGGGTTTAAGTATATGGTTAAGGGATAAAGTTTAGGGTTTAGGGTATAAGGTATAAGGATGAGGGTTGAGGGTGTAGGGATTAGGGTTTAAGGTATAGGTTTGAGGGTTAAGGAATAACGTTTAGGTTTGAGGGTATAGGGTTAATTATGTAGGGTATATGGATTAGGGTTTAGGATATTTGGTATAGGGTTGAGGGTATTAGGTTTATGGTACAAGGTTGAATGTAGGGTTTAGGGTTTAAGTATAGGGTTGAGGGTATAAGGTTAAGTGTATAGGGTATAGGGATTATGATTTAGGATATTAGGTATAGGGTTTAAGGTGTAGGGTATAGGGTATAGGGTATAAGGTATAGGGATAAGAGTTAAGAGCGTAGGGTTTAGGGTTTAATTATGGGGTTGGGGGATAATTTTCAGGGTCTAGGGTACAAGGTTAAGTGTAAAGGGTATAGGGACGAGGGTTGAGGGTTCATGGTTTAGGGTTTAACATATAGGGTTGAAGGTTGAGGGAAAGTTTTCAAGGTTGAGGGTATAGTGTTAAGTGTATTGGGTATAAGTATTAGGGTTTAGAATATTGGGTATAGGGTTGAGAGTATTGGGTTTAGGATTGAGGTTTTAGGGTTTAGAGTACAACAAGGTTGAATATAGTGTTTAGGGTTTAAGTTTTAGGTTTGAGGGATAATGTTCAGGGTTTAGGTTATAAGGTTGAGAATATAGGGTATAGTGGTGAGGGTTGATGGTGTAGGGTTTAGGATTTAAGGTATAGCCTAGTTAAGTGTATAGGGTATAAGGTTGAGGGTATACAGTATAGAAATGAGGTTTGAGGGTGTAGGGATTAGTGTTTAATGGATAGGTTTGAGGGTTGAGGGTATAGGGTTAATGTATAGGGTATAGGGATTTTGGTTTAGGATATTTCGTATAGGGTATAAGGTTGAATTTAGGGTTGAGGATTGAGGGTATAAGGTTAAGTGCATAGGGCATAGGGATTAGGGTTTAGAATATTGGGTATAGTATTTAGGGTTTAGGGTATAAGGTATACACTTAAGGGTTGAGAGTGTAGGGTTTATGGTTTAAGTATAGGGTTAAGGGATAATGTTTAGGGTTTAGGGTATAAGGTTAAGGGTATAGGGTATAGGGTTGAGGGTTGAGGGTGTAGGGTTTAGCGTTTAAGGTATATGTTTGAGGGTTGAGGGATAGTGTTTCTAGGGTTGAGGCTATATGGTCAAGTATGTATGGTATAGGGATTAGGATTTAGGATATTCAATATAGGGTTGAGGGTATTGGGTTTAGGGTGTAAGGTTGAATGTAGGGTTTAGGGTTAAGTATAGGGTTGTTGGTTGAGGGTTGATGGTATAAGGTTAAGTGTATAGGCTGTAGGGATTATGATTTAGGATATTGGGTATAATGTTTAAGGTGTAGAGTTTAGGGTATAAGGTATAGGGTTAAGGGTTGAGAGTGTACGATGTAGGGCTTAGTTATAAGGTTGAGGGATAATGTTCAAGGTTTAGGGTATAAGGTTAAGTATATAGGGTATAGGGATAAGGGTTGAGGGTGTAGGGTTTAGGGTTTAAGGTATATGGTTGAGGGTTGAGGGATATTTTTCAAGGTTGAGGGTATAGGGTTAAGTGTATTGGGTATAAGGATTAGGGTTTAGAATATTGGGTATAGGGTTAAGGGTATTGGGCTAGGATTGCGGGTTTAGGGCTTAGAGTACAAAAAGGTTGAATGTAGGGTTTAGGGTTTAATTTTAGGGTTGATGGATAATGTTCAAGGTTTAGGTTATAATATTGAGGGTATAGGGTATAGTGGTGACCTAGTTGAGGGTGTAGGGTTTACAGTTTAAGGTATAGGGTTGAGCGTTGAGGGATAATGTTATAGGGTTGAGGGTATAGGGTTAAGTGTATAAGGTATAAGGTTGAGGGTCTATGGTATAGGGATGGGGTTTGAGGGTGTATGAATTATGGTTTAAGGAACATGTTTTAGGGTTGAGGGATAGTGTTCAGGGTTGATGGTATAGGGTTAAGTGTATAGGGTATAGGGATTAGGGTTTATGATATTTTATAGGGTTGAGGGTCTTGGGTTTAGAGTTAATAGTTTAGGTTACAAGGTTGAATGTAGGGTTGAGGGTTTAAGTATACGGTTGAGGGTTGAGGGTGTAGACACTTAAAAATGTCTCAATGGATCACATTAGCTAACTAACATCATTTCATCATAAAACCCATCCTCTTTTCGCTTAATTGATTAAATTAGCCTCGCTATTTAATTAATTGCCTCATTTTCATCTATTAATCTAATTGACCTAGTTAAGGTTAATTCATCCCCTTTCATGCCAACATTTCACCCTATTAAATTAAATAAATCAAATTATTTAATTTAATCCCTAAAGTCCTCTTATTTAATTAAATAACCCTAATTTATTTAATTAAATATCATATCACATCCCCCTTTTTTCTTTAAATCATTTTATTTAATGAATATCATGTAATTCCCCTAATTGTTGAAGCTTTTGAAAATGGGATTGCAAGCTAAGTGGGCTTAACCATGGAGAAAAATTTGTGGTTAAGTGCACTTGAGTTAGAGTAGTATTGGGATGGGTGACCTCCTGGCAAGGCCCAGTGCTTCACCTCTGTGAGCATCACCTAGATGCAATGACTGCTAAGTTAACTATTCATTACATGAGAGAAGGGTTCTAATGAACCACTACTCATGAAACATGGGTCAATGAGTTTGATTTGAAACTACATGGTTGAATCCTGATAGCAATATCATAATTTGTTACATTGTGGAAAATACCTCCAACTTATCAATTGATGAGCTAAAGGGGCTCTATAATTAATGGTTCATAAGGCACAACACTTGCTAAAGGTTTTACAAATGGGGTTGCAATCTAATTGGGCTTAACCATGGAGAAAACTCTATGGTTAAGTGCACTTGAGTTGGAGTAGTACTGGGATGGGTGACCTCCCAGGAAGGCCCAATGTTTCACCTCTGTGAGCATCACCTAGATGCAACGAGTGCTAAGTGGACCATTCATTATGAGATATGGGTTCTTGTGAACCACTAATCATGAAACATGGGTCAATGAGTTGGAATCAAAACTATAGGGTTGAATCTTGATAGCAATATCATAATTTGACACGCTATGGAAAATACCTCCTACTTATCAATTGATGAAATAAAGGGTCTCTATAATGAATGGTTCATAAGGAACAACACTTGTTGAAGGTTTTGCAAATGGGGTCACAAGCTAAGTGGGCTTAACCATGGAGAAAACTTTGTGGTTAAGCACACTTGAGCTGGAGTAGTACTAGGATGGGTGACCTCCCGGGAAGTCCCAGTGCTTCACCTCTGTGATCATCACCTAGATGCAATGAGTGCTAACTGGACCATTCATTATCATTAGAGATGGGTTATTGTGAACCACTACTCATGAAACATGGGTTAATGAGTTTGAATTGAAACTACACAATTGAATCTTAATAGCAATATCATAATTTGATGCAATGTGGAAAATACCTCCTACTTATCAATAATTAACATTGTTTCCTTTATCAATTCCTAATAAATCTAATTTCCCCCCACTTGCAAAGGAATATTTCAAGGGAATATTCCTCCCCCTTTCTCACATTAAAAATTTATTTTAGTTTGCTAAATATTTATTTCCCTCACCCATGAGAATATTCCAAAGAATATTCTCTTTCTTCACTCATTTAAAAAAAAGGAATATTCTTCCTTATAACAAACTCACAAGACTTCATGTGCAAGTTAACTTACAGGACTTGTGCAAGTTTTGAAAGTGTGTTTGTTTGGATAAATGTAAGCCCTTGATTAAATATCAACTTTCATTTTTAGCCCTTGATGGGAATCCATGATCCATGCCTCCATCTTCTTTGCTTTTTTACCATTGATTAGCTTTTTCAATCTTAGCCCTTCATTTTTCATTTGCTTTCCTATAAATAAAGTACTATTTGGAGACAAATGGATCCATCTTTTAACAACAAACTTATGTTGTTAAAATCATTTGCACTTACACTCACATTTAACATCATTTTAGCTTTATTTACCTGCATATTAGTTTAGCTTCTATTAATGGCTTCCATGATAACATAGATGCATACATTTAGCTTATTTTTTAAATTATAATTTTAATCTTTTGAAGCATGCATATATTTAGAGTAGATTTGCATACACCCATATCAATCATCTTAGCATAAATAATGTTAAAATTTCTTACATCATATTAATTTAGCTTTAAATCATGTTTTCATACACATCTATCAATGGTTTCATCAGTTTTCTTTAATAAAACTAATTGAAACAAGCTCATTATCAAAGGGATTGGGAAAGGGTCACCATTCCACATCAATGAAACACCACTCCCCCAATAGGATAAGTTTCAGTGTCTTAGATTAGAGGTTTTTCAAGCTTCCATGATTTAGAATGTTAGTTTGAATGGCTTCTTTGTCTTTGTTTACAGTGAATGATCCTATTGAGATTGATTCTTAGTGGGTTAAATATGCATCAAATTCATATGGATCGAGTGTAGTTAACCTATACTATGTCATTAGTCACATTATGGCGCTAGAAGGAGGGAATGAACTAATCAATTCCACAAATTTCTCTTTAGATTTTTGTTTTCCTTGTGTTTGTAGATACAACAATTCTTTTTTTAGACTAATGGGGTTTTGCAGGATTGGACAATAAAAGTTGAAGTGAAGAAGCATTCTTGTCTTTGAATCTTATAGTTGTAACAAGCATTTGATGCTTTTGGGGCAATTATAACCCAATTTCTTATGCTTCTTAATTTATGCTGAGTACCTCACTAATTTTCATTTGGGATTAAAAAGAATACTCAAACGGGACTAAAATTGAATCCTCATTTCATCATTGTATTTTGAGTTTAAAATTGAACAAGGAAACTTAACATTTCGTTTGGTACATAAATGAATTCATTTTAGCTTAAGCGGTTAAAATTAATGAGTGTTTGATATGCTTTGATTTACATCTTTGTTATTGAATGTGTATGCAATTCTCTCGCACCACTTGACGATCTTGAGAAATAGAAACATTCCTTAACACTTTGTATAATCACCTACATCTTTCAATTTGGATTAAAAATGAACCCCTTGCTAGTGTAGGGAAAAGGCATGGTGTGTGTTCTCTCCTTGTTTCATGGAAACTAGGATGATTGAACTACAAATGTACTTCCTTGCTATTATTTATCTTTAGAGGGCCCGCCTCCCTGCTTTGAAAGGAGGGAACAACCCAAGCGAAAACAAGCTAAATCCAAGCTCTTTCAAGATGCTATATAAATAATGTGTTGGTGACGAAAGTCATAAACAATAGGTGTGGATGTGTCATACCAACAAGTGTCACCCTTAGTATCCATGTGATACATCAAAATCTCTTCTTAGGAAGGGACCGGGAGGCCTCTCAATTCTCCATAATCTTGAGCTAATCTTGCCACATGTATGGACACCTTGAACGAAAGCCCTTATTACAAACCAATTGTTTAGAAGCCAATAAATTTTATGCTTGTTGGTTCCAGATTGGTCGTTCCGAAGTTGCCCCACATTTGTACTATTCATTGTTGAAACATAAAAAATCCTCAGGATCTTCAAATCTTTAGGATTTTGAGATTTGGTGGTCCCAAGAAGTGTGTGCCATGGAGGGGAGCCAGTTTCACCAAATCTCTAACTGTTTGCATTTTCGTACTGTTTGGAAAAATCCAAGTGGCAATTCAGTAAGAAATATCTTTTGAGCTTAGGATAGTAAATGCTTGTGAGTTAGTTTAATACTTTGCTTGGTTCCAAAACATTACAAACAAACATTCACAATCTTTTCAAAATTTCAAACCCTTTGGTCTAAATTATGGATCTACCTCTTGAAATAGCCTTGATATTAATGCTTTTCCTAAGGATTTCTCTCCTTAGAGATTTATAAATATCTTGACTTATATCTCAATCCATATTTTCCCAAAGTTAACATAGGAAACTATGGCTTGAACTTCATCCTTTTCACGAAATGGACATTGTGAAATTTATGATGTTTTTGACATAGAAATTTAGTTTGAAAACATAATCAAGACAAGTGTTTGTGGTAAAACAAACTCACTTAAGTAAGATAAACTTGACAAATTGAATCCCACATGACCATTTGGTGACCAATCACACCAGTTAAACAACCTGACCTTATTCCTACTATCATACAAGGAAAACATTGTAAACATTGAGTCCAAAGTCATTGAATTCTATTGTCAAAATCATTGGGTCCTATTTCCAAAATCGTTTGAGTCCTTTTTTACAAAAATCATTGAGTCCTTATGGTTTGATCACTTTAGAGGTATAAAATGTTTCTCACTACCTTGGTCTTGGAAAAAAAAATCACTCTAGATTAACATTGGGTCAAACATTTCACTCACCCCTCCATAAAATTTCATCCTTCATCTCACCAAAATTTGGAAAAATTTCAAATACACCAACACTTTTTGACGTAAACATCTATCAAACCAACCCCTAACTTAGTTACTTTTTATGTGAAATGAATCCTTTTCCATGCATATGGTTAATTTAGTTATCATCTTTGAACTAGTTTGAAGGTCATGTGCCCACCCTAAAGATTTCCAATTTCATAAACATCCTTTATCCAACATCCAACCTCAAATTGTTAAGTCAAAAGTGTTGTCCCAAAATGTTTGCAAAGATCACTTTCCATATCACCTACCTTTTCATCCCCCATTATCATCATTGCTCCAAAAAGACTTGGAGCCTCCCTTTTACCTAGATTTGAGTCAACTAGAGAGTTCAAACATTACAAATCTCAACATAACTCTCCCATAGGTGACTCAAAATTTATGGTAAAGACAAGATCAGAACAAAAGAGAATCATGGAGAAAACCAAAGCCACATTTATCTCAAGTGATCCCAATCCTCAACAATTTGATCCAAGAAGTAAAGTTACCCCATCACAACAACCCTCATCTCCCTCAGGTTCGTATGAGATAGAAGATGTCACAAATAATCCATTTGGACTTACTAGGGAAGAAATAATGGAACATCAAGCCTTAGAAAATTTAGCTCCAATTTTCCCATCTTTTGTTGCACAACCCTTGACACAAGGCTTGACTTCATCCATCATTCAAACAATTATGCCACATCAACCCTTAACATCTAGTCTTGTAACTAGGCTAGGAACCAACGTTGGTATCACTTCATGTCTAGGAACAAACACAACTATGGGTATTCACAAAATAACCATTCCATTAACAACCAACCTTCCCCAAAACACAAGTTGAACACCAAAATTTGGAAAAACACTTATATTCCATGACACCACAATGACCTCAACATTTCAAGTGCAACCATCTTCATCCATCACCCAAAATACCCCAAGTGTGCCCAATGTTACACAAAGCAATGTGAACCAAGTTCCTCAAATAGGACAAGGGAAAGTTAACACCCTCATGCAAGGGAAAACCTTAGCAAGTGGTTCCAACAACCCCATCAACACATCGAAAAAGGTGGTTACCCAAGCTACTCAAGTCAATCCACCAATCACAACAAACCCATCTATCATCGACCCAAATCAAAACAACACCTTGGCTACGAACCCCATCAACCAAGGACATACCTTGACCACATCCCAAGCACAAGGAAATCCCCAAAGCGTCGTTCAAGGGAATCCTTTCAATCAATGGACTCAAGGTCCTAATGTTCCCTTAACATTGCCATACCCAATGGCACCAACATCACCTTTCCCCTTGGTCCCCCACGTCATGAAAAATAAAATGGGACCTCAACCTTACATTCCTCCACCTCAATCCATTATCCTACAAGGAATGTTAAACCAAGGGAACCCCCAAACTCTCATCAACAACCCACAACCCAAACAAAACATAAACACCCAAAACCCATAGCAGATGTCTCAATAATCAAATGATCCTACATTGCAAGCACATGCCTTAGCTTTACAACAAGCACAATAGGCTTATCAACAAGTCATCCAATAATAACAACAACAACAAGCAGCCTTAGTAGCACAACAACAACATCAAGAAGTCTTAGTAACACAACAAAAAAATAAAGCAACCTTATTAGCACAACAACAACATCAATTAGCCTTAGTAGCACAACAACAATAGCAACAACAACAAGCAACCTTAGTAGGGCAACAACAATATCAATTCTAGGAATTCGCCTTAGTATCACAACAACAACAAGAAGCCCAACAAGCCACCTTATCTATGCAACAACAAGCTCAACAACAATAGGCCCAACAATAAGCATTGATTGCTTAGCAATATGCCCCACAACAACAACTACTTGCACAACAACAACAACATGGTCTATACTATAAACCTCAACAAAACATCATAAACCCAAACAAATTAGGAACATATATGCCTACACCAACATCACCTTATCCCACACCACCATACACACCATACAACACCTCATCATATGAAAATACCACATACACTTCATCCACCATCCTGTAATACGTGACATATGTTCCTTTACCAAACCTACAAAATGATATAGCATCACAAATTAAGGCGTTATCACAAGAAATGTAAGATTTCCAAATGGGAAAGATGAAAAATCCCCATACACAACAAAACCTTTGTCCTTATCCATTTGATCGAAACATCACAATGATACCTTTTCCTCCCATATTTGAGGTCCCCAAATGTGATAAATACAAAGGGAGAGGAAATCCTATGAGTCGTGTCAAGGAATTCAATGTCATGTGCATGAAGGTGGTAATGATTCATACTTAATGTGAATCTTTCCATGAAGTTTAACAGGTCCTACCATGGATTGATTTTCACAGTTACTTCCAAGCATCAAAACCTTCCAAGAAATCATCAATAGATTCATAGATCAATTCTCCTTCAATCTTGACATGGATGTGAGTTTAGAAGAATTATACACACTCAAGCAAAAAAAAGGAGAATCCTTCACCAATTTCTTGCAATGATGGAGGAAAAAAGCTAGTAAGAGCAAGTGGACCATTCCCAATGAACAAGTGGGGATTATCATAGAAAATGTTGATCTAGATCTATCCTTCCACTTGAAGATGTAGTGCATTACCTCTTATGATGAGATTTTCCCTAGATCCCTTAACATTGAGAGATCCCTAATCTCACAAGCAAACACACAAGTATATAGAGACAACCACCCATCCACTAGTTTTAGCAACAAGCTCCGCTATTGGGCCAATAACAAAAATGTTACTAGTGATGGTGTTGTTGATGCAAAGGTGGTCCTAAATACTCCTAGGCAAGAAAATACCCAACCCATGAGCACACAAATATACGCATAACCACCAAACAATCAACCAATAATCAATGCTACAAACACTCAACATGGACAACAAAGAACAAATAGTGCTCCTAAGCGACAATTCACTCCCTTGGGGGAACCTATGGAGGTTGTGTTGAAGAGGTTGATACAATCTAATCTTATCACACTCCTAGATTTTTCAAACTATCAAGATCCACAAGACAAACCTCATAGCTATAGAGATGGATCATTTTTGTGAATTTCACTGATACAAAGGTCATAACACACAAAATTGTTTTAGAATCAAACATCTAATAGAAGATCTTATTGAACAAGGATACATTCATGTCGTTCAAAAATCGGGGAATGAAAATATAAAAATTTACACAAACCCTATGCCTAATCATACAAAAGAAAAATATTTAGGAAAGGAATCAACCTCAAAAAATGTAAATAATACACATGATACCATGGTGGGACATATTTATTTATCACAACATGTGGAATTAGACATGTATCAAGATACTATTTTAAAACAAAGTCCAAATCCATCAATAATGTTTAGCACTATTTTATATCATAATGACATTAAGTGGATATCAAATTGTGATATTTCTCCCACATATGACTCAATGAATGGGCATGTTGAAGAAGTTCTAAATGAGCCAAAAATATCCCTTGTTGTACCCATACCCACAAACTATTGTGAAGAGTCTTTTACTGATGATATATCATCCACCCAAGGATCATGTCAAGAGGAGGCTTTTGAGGATAATGAAAGTTACTCTTGACTATAACAAACATCAAAATATGGTGCACACAGGATCCTTATGATGAAAACATTGTCAATGTTACAACTAGTCGTATCATGAATCATCATCCACCCATCATCTCATACTCAAATTGGGACAAACATAAAAAGAAAGATTCCTATAAAAGCAAGGAAAATATCATCAAAGAAAATGAAGTCGTAAAGCAAAAGGGAAATGTTAAGTACAAATGGATACCAAAGAAAAATAAAGAAAATCATCCCTCCAAAACTCCAGTAGTCAAAGAAACTATGGGGAAAAATTAAAAAGGGAATTGTATCCATCAAAATAGTCCTCAAATACAAAAGCAGGCTTCTCAAGCAAGGGACAAAGTATATCCAGTGGTTGGTCCTAATTCCATGAAAACCTCCATCCCCATCCATCATCATTCATCTTGCCAAGTTTGGAGAGTCAAAGGTTCCAAACCATCAAATAGTCCATCTCATATTCCTTCATACATGTCACCACCCACTCCATTTATGATATCCAATTCTCACATTAACTATGTGTTGGCAACTACTCTTAATCATAAGGATTCTAAAGGCACTTTATCATAATGTGTGCACATAGACAAGGATAATTCTAGTATCCACAAGGTATATCGGAGTTCTTCAAGGTTGCATTCAAGTGCTCGTATCTTAGCAAAGCAACTTCTTCAAGAAGGATATCATTGGCATGTTATGATAGTGGCCTCTACATCAGTTCCACTAGGTGGTTCAACATGAGGATAAAATCATCAAAAATAATAAAAAAATAAAAAAATCAAGAAAATAGTAAAAAATAAAAATCATCCTCCAGTGAAAACCACTACGGTGGTACTTTGGGAAAGTACTATGATGAAAAATTGGAAAACAGGCATCATGAGTAGAATTGTGTGTCTATATGATCCTTCTCAGATAGATGCATCTCATCCTTTCCATGATAAATCCAATGTTCCCTCCATCCATCAAATACAACTTTTATCTAGATATTCCACTTTATCTTGATCTTGAAAAAGATTCGACATATACTTCAACTCTACTCATGGAAATTTTTTGGCAGACTCTTTACCATTTTATCTCATGAAGTCCATAGTCCACATCTAGCATGTTAAAACTCCGTCAAACTCTTCACATATACATTACCTATCTTGATTTGTTCATTGATCTATGAAACATTGCTAGACACTAGGGGTAGGTTCTTGCACTTTTGTTTTTGAATAACTCTTGATCCATGTCTTATATCTCACAATGTGAGATTGAAATCATGATCTAGGTATTGTTTGCCTCAAATCACAATAAAAAATCCCAAAAACATTCATAAAAACTCATCAAAATCCAAAAACATCCAAATCCTATACAACTAAAATCCAAAAACATCTAAATCTTGTATAACTAAAATCCAAAAAACATTCAGAAAATTGTAAAGTCGAAATCCAAAATATCCAAAAAACATCAAAATCCCTAAAAAGGTCAAATATCAAAAATCCAAAAATAGTACCTTGTCAAACTACATTTTCTCTAAGCTTGAACGTAGGAAAGGCCATCATTGATGTACCCCTAAGACACCCTAGGTCAGTCTTTAGGAGTCCATCATAATAAAATGGCATTCCATCAACTGTTCATATCTCATCCTCAATAGGTTGTGTCAATTGAACTAAGTGGTCTCTATGTGTATAACGTAGGAAAGTCTTATCTTTGATCAACCCCCAAGGCCCCTAGGATAGGTCTTTTAGGTTAGGTTCTTGGTCGAAACTCGAAAAAGCCAAAAACATTCAAAAATTTGAAAAAACCTTAAAAATTTGTAAAATATCATAAAACCCCTAAACATTCAAATAACAGAAAATCCCAAAAATATTTGAAAACTCATAAAATACAAAAACACTCAGAAAACATTCAAAAGACGTAAACACCATCAAATATCCTTAAAAAACCCTAAACAACCTCAAATAACCGAAAATCAAAACATTAACATAAACTTTCAAAAAGACCAAAAACAACCTCAAAACATTTTCAAAATACTAAAAACATTGAAATATCCAAAAAATCCAAACCCACTCATCCCATCTCGCTTTCACCCACAATAAAATTCCATTCATAATAAATCGATTGTCATCTTCAACCTTTGGTAACACAAATAGAAAGCAAGTATCACAAGTCATAAAGTGAGAACTTAAGTGTCAAAATCTAAAGTCTAGATCATAGCTAAATGAGTTAGTGGAGTTTGTATCAATGACTTATCACACACCTCATCCTAATCAAAACATCTGATCAACATGTCCTAGGACGAATCCTTCCTGTGATGGGCATCAGTATCAAAAATCACCTTCTCTAACTTAAATTGACAAGAGATATAGATAACACTGACTATTTGTCTTTGATCTTCTCTTATGATTTATCTTAGTGACCCATTTTGAGGACCTCTTGATGATGTCTGTCAAAATTATTTAGAGAGAAAGGAATGTGGCATTGATCATTATCTTTCAATTGCTATGCTTGTGGGTATTCTTGTAAAATTATCTTGGCACATACTTGCTTAGTTGTGTGTAGGAATGTTGTTTGGAGTACATTGTTGACTATTGCATATGCTTTGGTCTGATATATTATAAAGCTTCTAACTTACATTCCAATGAGGTTTCCGTATGTCAATTTGTGAACAAGAACTATCCTATCTATTTGCAGAGTCAAAGTCCATTACACTACATACAATGCCATCTTGGTTATCAATACCTTGATGTATCATGTCTATGTGTTATATCAAAAATAAGGAATGATAGAAAATCCCAATCCCAAGATATAAGAAAATCATCATCATCATCATCATGCATCTCTCATTACCATCTCTAATAAAGTCTAGTTGGATCAAGGACTTGTTGGGATTTTTGAATCAATGGTCAAAATTCATTTGTTTGCATTCTTCTACTTCTATCCATCTTATCTTCTTATTCTTATATCTTTACTAAAATTTCTATCCAAGCATCAAATCTATGTGATCTACATCAAAATATACATGAGGCTACCCATAGCCGATGACTGTCTATACATCATGAAATCTGTCTACATCAACATTTGAGCTTTCCAAGAACTATTTTTCATCCTCTTTACCAACAATCCCTCTTCTGTTGGGGTGCAGTGGGGCATGTATATCATCTTCAACTCAACAATCTAAAAATTTGCAGCTCTTTGATTCAAAAGCAACCTAAAATCTCAAGCATCTCAAGAATAAGTCTAATTTTCACCTATTGTGGCCCGATTGGAACACTTTATTCTCCAATCGATCTCTCGAGGGGGAAACCAATCATATTTTGATCATATCAATATCAAATCATCTAATGTACTTTGTTCCTAGCCTTGCTAGAAAATCTTGATCAAATTATCAAATCAATAATCATTGGGATATATCTTTCCCTATTAATCCTTGTGTTATTCAACACAATCCTTGCATTTTTGTGAATCCTCAACAATGTTATCAATCAATCAACTTTAGCTTGGCTATCAACATCTCAAAGAGATCATTGATATTTGTTTTTTCATCATCAACAACATCAAAATTAGCATCAATCATTGAACCAATACAACGAGTACATTGCTTCAAAGAGGGGAAAAATGTAGACACTTAAAAATGTCTCGATGGATCACATTGGCTAACTAACATAATTTCATCCTAAAACCCATTCTCTTTTCACTTAATTGATTAAATTAGCCTAGCTATTTAATAAATTGCCTCATTTTCATCTATTAATCTAATTGACCTAGTTAGGTTAATTCATCATCTTTCACGTTAACATTTCATCCTATTAAATTGAATAAATCAAATTATTTAATTTAATCCCTAAAGTCCTCTTGTTTAATTAAATAACCCTAAGTTATTTAATTAAATATCATATCACATCCCCCTTTTTTCATTAAATCATTCTATTTAATGAATATCATGTAATTCCCCTAATTGCATAATTAACATTGTTTAAATTATCAATTACTAATAAATCTAATTCCCCCCTACTTGCAAAGGAATATTCCTCCTTTGCAAATTCTTCCAAAAGGAATATTCCCATGGAATATTCCTTCCCCTTTTACACATTAATTTTTTTAAAATTTTTTCTAAATATCTATTTCCCTCAAAGGAATATTATTCCTTATAACAAACTCACAAGACTTCATGTGCAAGTTAACTTACAAAACTTCATGTGCAAGTTAACTTACAATACTTCTTTTGCAAGTTTTGAAAATGTGTTTGTTTGAATGAATGTAAGCCCTTGATTAAATATCAACTTGCATTTTTAACCCTTGATGGGAATCCATGATCCATGCCTCCATTTTCTTTCCTTTTTGACCATTGATTAGCTTTTTCAAATTTAGCCCTTCATTTTTCATTTGCTTTCCTATAAATAAAGCACTATTTGGAGACAAATGGATCCATCTTTTAACAACAAAATTATACTGTTTAAATCATTTGCACTTTCCCTCACATTTAACGTCATTTTAGCTTTATTTACTTGCATATTAGCATATCTTCCATGATAACATAGATGAATACATTTAGCTTATTTGTTAAATTGTGATTTTAATCTTTTGAAGCTTGCATACATTTAGAGTAGATTTTCATACACCCATATTGATCATATTAGCATAAATTATGTTAAAATAGCTTTGCATCATATTCATTTAGCTTTAAATCATGTTTCCATACACATCTATCAATGGTTTCATCAATTTTCTTCAATAAAACTGATTGAAACAAGCTCATTATTCAAGGGATTGGGAAAGGGTTACCATTCCACATCAATTCAACACCACTCCCCCAATAGGATAAGTTTCAATGTATTAGATTAGAGGTTTTTCAAGCTTCCATGATTTAGAATGGTAGTTTTAATGGCTTCTTTGTCTTTGTTTATAGTGAATGATCCTATTGAGATTGATGCTTAGTGGGTTAAATATGCCTCAAATTCATATGGATCGAGTGTAGTTAACCTATACTATGTCATTGGTCACAAAGGGTATAAGGTTAAGTGTATAGGGTATATGGATTAAGGCTTAGGATATTGGGTATAGGATTTAGGGTTTAGGGTTTAGGGTATAAGGTATAGGGTTAAGGGTTGAGAGTGTAGGGTTTAGGGTTTAAGTATAGGGTTAAGGGATAATGTTTAAGGTTTAGGGTATAAGGTTGAGGGTATAGGGTATAGGGTATAGGGTATAGGGATGAGGGTGTAGAGTTTAGGGTTTGAGATATATAGGTTTGAGGGTTGAGGGAAAGTGTTCAGGGTTGAAGGTATAGGGTTAATTAGATAGGGTATAGGGATTAGGGTTTAGGATATTGGGCATAGGGTTGAGCGTATTGGGTTTAGTGTTGAGGGTTTAGGGTACACAGTTAAATTTAGGTTTTAGGATTTAAGTATAGGGTTGAGGGTTGAGGTTTGAGAGTATTAGGTCAAGTTTATAGGGTATAGGGATTATGGTTTAGCATATTGGGTATAGGGTTTAGGGTGTAGGGTTTAAGGTATAAGGTATAGGGTTAAGGGTTGATAGTACATAGGGTTTCAATTTAAAGTATAGGGTTGATGGATAATGTTTAGTGTTTAGGGTATAGTGATGAGGGTTGAGGGTTTAGGGTTTAGGTTTTAAGGTATAGGTTTGAGGGTTGACGGATAATGTTTAGGGTTGAGGGTATAGGGTTAAGTATGTAGGGTATATGGATTAGGGTTCAGGAATATTCCTTTAATTTAGTGTTAGATCTCAACCAACTGAGGTCTTACGTGGTAGAAAAAAGGGGTTTTGACTAATATTTATTTGAGTGGGAGACGACATATAGAGAAGATATTATTTTAGAAGATGGTAAGAAAATTGATATTAGAGATGGAAATAAAACAATGACATTAAGTTTGATATTTGAAGCTTAATATAGAGGATCTAGTTATAAATCACGATTTTTGGATTATTGTCTCTAGATCCAAACCATTTGTAGCATCAACACAATATTGGGAAAAGTTGGATAGAAAGGTGAGAAGCCTTATTAGTATTTTTTTAAAGGATTTTATTATCAAATATTTGTGAAGAATCCATCACATTAGACCTTTGGAAAAACTTGGGACATTATTTTGTATGCTAAGCCCTTGGTTAATAAATTTTTTTATGAAATAATTTTTACACTTTGAGGATGAGTAATGGTGATTGTATGGCTAAGAATCTAAGCGCATTCAATATAATTGTGACCTAGTTGCACACTCTATAGGAATAAAAATGGAAAGGGAGAATAAATACTTGAAAGTTCTATTCTCTATTCTAGATTAGTGGGATAAATTAATAATATTTATTAGAATAACTACAAGGAAATTAGTACTTGATGAGATCATAATTTTTTCTCTTAGAGAAGATGAGGAAAACATATTCTATATCTACTAAGGGGGTTTGTGCAAGATCATGGGGGTCCAAAAAGTGGGGATGTGAAAAAAGGCATTTTTAACTTGCTCAAAAACATGAAAATCTGCTAACTTTTTCTAGGCTCGAGCAGAAAGTACATGGTGCCATAGCAAACACCAAACTTAAAAAAATATACGTTTGAATCCATTACAAAATGGATATCTATTCTAAAATGGATATCCATTTCAAAATGAATATCCATTTCTTTTAGGTTGGATTTTTTAATTTGGCTGGGTCCAATATTATATTAAGTTATTCTTTTATATTATTATATAATACTAAATATATTATAATTTAATATATATAATATACTATATAATATCATATTATATTATAATATAATATCATAGTATATAATATATATTGTTTAGTTTGGATTTTTTAATTTGGTTGAGTCCAATATTATATTAAGTTATTCTTTTATATTATTATATAATAATAAATATATTATAGTTTAATATATATAATATACTATATAATATCACATTATATTATATTATTATATAATATAATATAATATAATATAATATATATTATAATATATATAATATATTATATAATATCATATTATATTATAATATATTATATTGTAATATAATACAATATATGATCATAATAAATATATTAAATTATATTATATTATAAACAACAATCATAACAATAAACAACACTTATAATATATGGTGGTCGGGTCCTGAACCCAATCAGTTATTAAAAAAAACAACATAAATGAAACAAATATCTGTTTCTTGTTGCATACAATCATAAAAAAGAAAAACCCGAGAGTTTAAACTCATGTTGTGTTTCCTTTTTCCATATAGGTTTTCATTTAGGTGACTCAGATATCCATTTCGTAGTGGATTTTTTTGTTTAGATCACTCAAATTTCATAGCTATTTATAAAATTTAATGTTTTTCTTCAATTTTATGTTAGTTTTGCATTGGTTTTTTGTGAATTTTAGTCAAAAATAAGTTTTTAATAGGTTTTTTATTGCATTAAAATGATTGTTAATTTTTAAAATTTTCATCAATAAAAGGCTTAACAATGGTTGATCCCAACCCTGCTCAAGATGAAAACCTTGTAAATCCCCCTTCATCGCCACCAATGTTTCCAAACCAAAATGTACCCACAATACATAAATTTATTCATAGAAATTTAAATCAATTGAGAAACGTATGTCAAATTTATGAGACACTCCCTGAGCTATCAGATATGAGAAACACTTTAGAAATAACCATTTCAAATGTTGAAACTCTAGTAAATGAGCACAATATATTTGCACGATGGAAAGAGTCCCAAAGGAAACATTATTCCAATGGGTTATCATATGAAGTGAGGGAACTTGATATTGAAAAATCCTAATTAGCCCAGTTAATCATCAATCCCAAAATAGGACAGCTTGGAGATGCACAAAAGCCAAAATTTTCAATTAAATGGTGCACACATAGAGGTATATTAGATAATTTTTGGAGACATTGGTGGATGGTTTTTGATAAACAACCCAACAACAATCTTGATGTCCCTCAACATTTTCTATGAAAATTATATGTTGAGTTTGTCCTAGGGAGGCATGCCAATTACTTTGACATGTGAGATTTCTAGGGTGTTGGTAAAGGGATGCCATAGGATAGACCCAAAGCACACCAACTAACCCCAATTCTTCCTACTCCTCCTATTGCTACTTTGGCTCCAGTACCTTACACCGAGATGTTTTTAGATGTAGGGAGTCAAAGCCTTTTTTCCATACATGCATTGAGTGATCATTTGATCATGAGAGCCATCATGTTGCGTAGTTGTATGACGGTGCATCCCATCATGATGGTGATGCACCTATTGCATTAGTTTTGACTGGTACACCCTCCTCTTTGACACATATTTGTGTGTCCCATTATTGCATTAGATGCCACAATATATGTTTGGTTCCTCTTTGATAGTCCAGTGACACTCCCATAAACACATCCGACTATGAGGTCCATGATATGTTAGATGTAGGAGTTGATAGAGCACAAAGTGGACCATTTCCAGGAGAGACATCGGGTGGAAGAGACGATGTGGGAGCACCGATAATACTTAAAGTAATTTCATAGTGTGTTTTATCTAAATTCTTTCATATTTTATATGAGATATTTGTACTAATATATGTTTATGTACCAGAATCTTTAATAATTGCTAACAAAGGACTAGATTTCCTAAGTGCAGGAGGCTATACAATTAGCCATTTCATTTGGCCTAGGGACTCAGTATACAATATCATTTAAATTGTTATTTAGATGTTAATTTTTGAAATCTATTATGTTTAACTACATGTACATAGATTGATCATAGTCTAATGTAATCTTATCTTTTTTATGCAACAACCTAGTACTTTTACAACCATGTTGACTGGGCCTGACCCATTGGAAGAAGTTGCACAACAGTTATATGTTTTTTAATATTCTTGATATTATGATTATATGTGCATGTGCATTTAAATTTTGTTACATTCTTTTCATTTTGTATATAGGAAACCATCTTAGCTTCTTCATCCATCATGAGCTCGTCTAGTGTAGAAGCATCACAACAAGTATGCATTTATTTTATATTGTAGATATTTATGTTTAGATAGGAGTAGATATATTTTTAGTAAATATGATTATTTGTCAACAATTATATGTAAATTTGTATCATCTTTATTTTACCCACTATAGTCCTTCAAGCCCAATTCAACAATGTGATGAGTGTGGGACCATTTCTTTATACGAGGACTCCTGATCATCTTAAGGGACAATCATATGTAGAATGTCTTGTAGAAAAGAGATCAAGAATTGCATTTTTTATATAATATAGTTCAATATAGTGATTTTGATGTTAAATTAATAATTTATAAATTATAGTATATAATTTTTTGTTTACTAGTCTATCTTGTGAACCATTCACATAATTAATCTAATTTGTGGTTTGAATTGTTATTGTGCAGGAAACTTCAGAGCCACTAAGTTCTTTGAGGAGGCTCAATTTTGATGATCCAACACAGGATTATAATTTGATATAGATTGACATGTATTTAGGGTTTGATAGATCTTGAGATGGAATATATGCCACAATTTGTAAAACTCAAGTTCTGAGTAGGAATATATGCCAAATTTGTATATGCACAAACATAAAATTATTCTACATTTTGATATATAAAAATTGATATTCAATCTAATTTGTTCCTCGTGTGCATGTCTTTCTACTTTGAATCTTCAAAATAGAATGTATAATTATTTTAGAATGGTTTAAAGTTATGATCAATAACATGTTATAGATTAAGAAAATTGCATTTTAATAGAATTTATGAATTACAATTGGTAATCCATCTATGTTAGAGTTCATTCATATTAAGGTTCACATACATAACATTCCCTGAGACCACATTTCTTTGAGGAGTTTTTTCAAACAATTCATTTCCTTTTCTATTGTACCACATTTTTCAAACATGTATACCAAAACATTTTTATCAAACACTCAATTTGAGAATACACAATTTTAAGCTCTCTTGAATCAATTTATATTTGATATTATTTTGGTTTGTGAACTCCTCTAATGAAGTGGGCAGCTTTTTTTTTTAAAAGAAGTTAAAATTAATGAAAAATGGTATGAGAAGCGCTATATAATATTTGTTAAGAAGAACTATTTGAAAATACACCTCAAAGAATTATGGTCTCATAGACAAGGAAAAAAAGATTAAAAGAGAAACTTATGACAATCTTATGGCATTGATTATTTTGATTGATTAAAAACTTCAAAAAATTCCCATACAACTTAATGAAATATATGCCATTAGAGTGTTCATTCAAAATTAATATAATCATCTTGATAAAAATAAATGCCACTTAGTGGTGCTAAAAAATCTATACAATCCATATTTGTGATGCAACCATCAAACAAAACCATTACAACTCAATTCAACATTCATTCCATTAAAAAATTCAAGCTTAATAACATGTAAAAAGTATATAAAATCATCATGAATAAGAATCACTAATGCTCTCTTTGGCATTCAATGGCCTCCCTATACACAGTCCACCTCTAAATTTTTTTTTTTTCAAACATGTACCTCTCGGCATTGATTCCTTCCCTATTTGCAAATTCTTCCTTATCGACTCATAGTTTCTCACTCTCTAGCTATTACTCCACATAGCATGGCTATGATCATTTTAAATGATTTAAATTACAATTCTTGTCACTTAAATCGTCTTCCCATCATCCAGAAATGGCCTCTCTACCACATTTGATGCAACCTCCTATATTTCTACCACCCCTCTTTATGACAAAATTAATTCTTTCTTCTATGGGTGCTGCTCCTCCTCAACGCAACCCACTCTCTTTTTACCCCCTCCTTATGTACTACCTCTTATTAACCTATTTTTCAAACAAACAAATAGCCGCCCCTCTTTCTTGGCCAGGCATCAATCCCTCTTCCACCAATCGTTTGTTTTAAATCTTCTTTGTGAGGTGCTCCTCCTCTAATTTTTCCTTCTTTTCTTCATTCATATGAATTCAAATTTTATTAATGTAGTCCCTATCACCTTGTGATCTCCTTGGAATTTCTTTGAAATTCAAATCAAAGTCAAGTCTTCTCCCTGCATCCCTTCCTCTTCACTCAGACTTCCTTGTTTTATTTATTTGAATTTTATTTTCCCATAGAATATAGGTATTGCTAAATTCTCAATCGCCCTCTCTAGAATTGAGGAGATGCCATGGATTGAGGTATATCAATCCTTGAAACCACTGGCTCTTAAATTGATGGAAAATTCAAATTAGATCAATGAAAACATGAAATGCATTTCTTTTCATATTAAATTGATTTGATACATATACCAAGAAACAATCTGGAAATGTGAAAATGTGGAATTATTCAATTTATGGAATTTCGTAGCCAACACATAAATATGTACATCCACTAATTAAACATTTTACCAAAACTAGCAAATTTTCAAGACAAATTGATATTTTCTCATTGAATGCTTTTTGCCACTCCAAATTTGCATCCATGTTTTCCTACCAAAAGAGAACCCAACAAGCCAAAACTAAAAAATAAAATTGTAAGTTTTTTTTGGTTGATGAGGATAACCCATTCACCCAAGATGCTCCTACATCAGACACACCAGGTAGAAAGATTGTGATCATAGACTCACAATGGTGGAGTTGAGTAGTTGTACTACTCTTCTAGGTTTCCATCAACTTGCAACGAACTCTTTTGTTGTCAAAGTGTTAAAAATTAATCCTTCTTCTACCTTTCCCAGCATCGTGTTGGAATACACACCACCATCCTCCAACAACACTGCACCCTCTTCTTCTTTCCCCTCGTGGACTCATGTCTAGCAAAGCCCGACCTCCTCCACCAAATACTTTCCACACTCCTCTCCTCCATGGGTTCAAACCCACCTGTAACTGCCCACCTCCACTAATACCATGCAACATCTTCCACCATTTCTACACACAACCATGTAACATCTACAAAATTCTTTTGTCTTCTATCCATCACACCTTCTATCATTTCATTTGAAATGAAACTAACATCATAAAATTGTTTTACCTCATCTTCATTTGCAGCTGCAACATTGAACTTCACTATGACGCCTTCCACATTCTTGTTAGCTGCAATCTTTCATTCATCTCCCTTCACTGCACCATCAAGATTCAGCATCCACTCTTCCTCAATTGCCAGCAAATGTGTGAAAAAATATGCTTCACTTTCTCCATCTGTTGTGACCTCTTCGCTTCTCACCTCACTCCTTTCTTCTTCTCTCTTCATTCCTTCTTCATAGCATATCTTTGTTGCAACTTCTTCATCGATAGGGGTTGCTCTCACTTCTTCCCCTTTCCATCTCAGGCTACTATCCTTGTTCTTCTTTTGATTCCTCTTTACCACTTTCTTTTCACCTTTCCAAAAATTATTTTCCAATTTCTCGAGCCTCACCTTGATATTTCCTACTTCACAAACTATCTATCCCATCTTTTCAATCACATCATCCTCCACTTTATCCCAATACTGCTCCCAAAACAGTATCCACACGGGTCTCATCATGACCCAACCCATCTTTGTCTACTGCAATCTCACCTCCCGCAATCTGTCATCACTTCTTAAATTTCCTTCACGACTTCAAGCTCTCTCTCTTGTTGCTAGGATTCCTCACACACCTACAATAGCTCTCATGAGCTTCTTCACTATCACTTCACACACTTCCCTCCCTCCTCATCAGCAATCTATTCACATACACCCACAAGTCCTAGTGGATCCTCTCCACTCTCAGGACTACCTGCTCTAATACCAATTGATGCAAAGGAAACTCCCCTCTAGAAACAAACTCAAATCACAAAATGAATTCCACAAGCATACTTGCCTAAATTCAACACTCCATAAAACATAGATTGGAAATGAACTTGTATCTTATTAATTTAATTATAATTTTCATTACATCTGCATTTCAACAATGCTTTCTTTGGAATTCAATGGCATCCCTATACAAATTCCACCTCTAAATCAACAATTTTTCAAACATGTACCTCTTTTCATCGATTGCTTCGCTGTTTGTACATTCTTCCTTATTAGCTCACAGTTGCTCACTCTCTAGTTGTTACTCCACATGGCACAACTATGCTCATTTTAAATGATTTAAATTACAATTACCATCACATAAATCATCTTCGCATCATCCCAACATGGCCTCTCTACCACATTTGATGCAACCTCCTCTATTTCTACTGCCCCTCTCTATGAGAAATTAACTGTTTCTTTTATGGGCGTTGCTTCTCAACGCAACACACTTTCTTTTCTTCCCCTCCTTATGCACTACCTTTTATTAATCTATTTAAAGGAATTTTGTAGCAAAAAAATAAATCTTTACATCCACTACTTAGACATTTTACCAATACCAACAAATTTTGAAGACGAATTGATATTTTTTCATTGAATGCTTTTACCACTCCAAAGTTGCATCCATGTTTTCCTACCAAAAGAGAACCCAACAAGCCAAAACCAAAAATAAAATTACAATTTATTTTTGGTTGATGAGGATAACCCATTCACCCAAGATGCTCCTGCATCAATGTTGTTAACCATAATGCATGAATAAGAAAAATAGGCATACCATATGGGCTTTATGCACACTAGTCATAATGCACACTTCATACAAAAGAAATAGCACTCATATGATATTGTCATATATGTCAATCAACCTTGAACCACACCAAACTTGCTATATCACAATTGTTGTCATATATGCCATTCAACCTAATGCAGTTGAGGTTTTGTATTTGGTAAGAATTTGTGTAGGAAAAGAAAGTGAGAGATGATACTATAGGTGGATTTGAAAACTTTAAGTTGTCCTAAGCATTGAAAACTCTATCAAACTGTAATAACAAAAAAAGTATTCCTTAACATGGCCTTTATTTAGTGTTGTAATATGTCTAACATATTCACATTAGGTCTTGGGCCCTTGTGAACTAAATGAACTTAATTGTACCTTACTTAGATTTTTGTAAAGTGTTGTAACACACTTTCACACTTTTCTAGGGTTTTATTAAATAATTGGGCTTCTTTATGCTTTATTTGGCCTTATTTTTCATCTACAAGCCTTAATTAATGCATCTTTTCAAGGATAATCTTGACACTAACCAAGATCCAATCATAATTCAGGTGTTTTTAGGTTGTGTGGCCCAGATTTAGTGATCTGGGACTGATACAACACCTTGGGTGTATGGGTCCCACCTAGGTTTTTGGGCCCCAATCTAGATTTTCCATCATTCTAAGCATTTTTTAAAATGTGTCCCATAGTTAAGCCCAATGAGACTCATATGTCACTTCTGGCATATGAGTCCCATGTGGCCCAAAATTAAATTTAATTCAAATTCTTGGAGAGATTTTATTCTCCTAGATCTAATGTCGGCTTGTAGTGTTGTAATTTCAAGAAATTTGGCATAAAAAAGTATAAATACAAGGTTATTTTACTCATTTTTCATCTAACAAGCTAAGACCTTCAAGAGAGCATTCCAAATAGAAAGTTGTGATTACAAGAGTATTCAAGGACATTCAAGAGCATTTTTACAGCATTCAAGGGAAAATTTCTTCATCATTTGTGCAGCAATTCAAGATGCATCATCATAAGGCATCACACATGTTGTTGAGCTAATGTTGTTGATGTAGCATTGAAGATCGATTTGGAAGCATTGTTTCACATCCAAATTGAGATCAAGATCTACATTCTTCATGTCCATTTCATGTTAGATTGTTGATTTACATTCCAAGACATCATCTAAGGTATCATTGTTCATTTTTCATGTTTCATGTCCTTATTTCATTGTTTCATCATTTGGTTTAATTATCTAAACATGGTTTGACCAAGGAAAACCTCTATTTTCCAACAAAACAACACCTTTTCTATCTCTTTGTGTGATTGCAGGTTTATAGGTTGAAGAAAAAGTTGATTTGAAGCCCTCAAAAGTGCCAAAATGACAAAGTTGTAAAAATTGTCAAAGTTGTCATGAAAAGTTGTTATGACTCATGAAAACTCAAATATAGGGAAAAATATCCATCCAATTTGCATGAAATCAGTGGGAAAGTGCTTATTTGATCTATCATTAGAGGCTTGCAAAATTTCAATCCATGATTCATCTCCTAGGTCACTTCACAACAGTCTAGACATATGAGTCCCAATTAGGGATTTAGGGAATAGTTTCTAGGTTTTGTTCCTCTTAGCCTGTAACTCTAGATTCTAAATTTTTAGCTCTTCAGGACCACCTAGGACCCATACACCACAACTGTTGTATGAGTCCTAGTGAGCACTGAGAGTTAGGATTTCAGGGTTTTGGACCTTGTTTTGATCACATCTTTTCTCCAGGTGCATTTTTGTTCATTTCTAGTTTGATATTCTATATTTCAGATTCATTTAATCCTAGGTCATCTAGTTAGGTTTGCATGATAATTTTCATGTTACATTTATTTCTTATCTTTCCAAGCCCTAGCTTGGTGGTGAACCCCTCTCATTGTCTTCAATCATGCTTGAGGCTACCTTATTAAAATATCTATTTCTCCCTTTCTATCTTTAGATTAAGATCTATAAGGTTTCCTTGAGTGTAACAAGTGTGAAATAGGAACCGTATCCTTGTACTCCATCTCCTCAAAGGTGGGGCACACTATTTCTATTGCTACATTTTGGTGAACCCAACGTGAACACCCCTTTTCTGATTTGGGGTGCATCATAGTCCTAGATCTAGCTTACATTATATTTGCATTAGATTTTTGTATTAGTTAATTGGCATCTAAGGTTTCTAAATCTTGCATTAGTGAAAGTGAATATAGGTTGTATTTTTCCATCTTGCATCATTGAATTTCATCTAAAATCTACATTTGCACTAAGCCTAGACATAATGCTAACCAAAAAACATAACATTTACACAAAATTTGCATAAAATGGTGCAAAAACCCTAATCTAGGACTCATACACCCCTTTGGGAAATTTAGTCCTAGTTCAAGTTGTTTTTCCTACTTTCTATGATTTTTGTGGTGTATTTCCTAGCATTTGAACCCCTAAAAAACCTAGACTAGGGCTCATATGCTTCTATTTGTTGTCATTAGTTATTTGTTTCAGTTGGTTGAGTTTTTGTTACATGTATTTCACTAAATATAGCTTGAATTGGTTCATTTCATGCATTTCTTAATTCCAAATTTGCATTCACGTCATTTCATTTTTAGATTGTTGCATAGTGTAATCAACAAATTACCTTGTTTAGAATCTAAAAATTTGTATTTAAACATTTCATTCTAGGTCTTTACATTGCATTTAAATTCTCTTTCTATTTTAATTTTGCATATATTACTTTTCAAAAATGTTGGTATCTATCTTTTCCAAGTTTACAAAGAAAAAATTAGTCAATAAGCATGCTCGTCATTCATTCAATACATTCCTTAGTTATGAGAGTCTCTTAGTGCAGGAAAGTGAAGATGTTGATACTTTCCTTAAACCTACATCCCCTCCTATCTCTCCTATTTGTGGTAATAATGTGATAGAAAAGGATACACTTATAGATAACCATGATGATTATAATTGTTCTTCTCCCAATACCTCTCCTTTTAGTGATGAAGGTATCTTTGTGAAAGAATATGCAATCGTTGAGAATCATGAAAGTCTTTCTTGTCCTTCTCCTCTTTCCCCTTGGAAAGATATTATAGCACAAGAGAATGAGATCATAGACACATTTCTAAACATCACCTTACCTATTTTCCATTCATCTTTTGCTTGTGAGAATGTTTTAGTGAAAGAGGATGCAATTAAAAGTGAGGAAAATAGGTTGGTGTTAGATGATAAAATCTTTAAGGTCTATAACAACCCTCTTTATGTTCCTTCCCCTACCTATCCTATTTTCGAAGACACTATGGTACAAAGGAATGAAATTATGGACAATCATGATAATCACATTTGTTCTCCTAGTATCTCTCCTATTTGTGAAGAAGATACTTTGATGTTAGAAAATACAATCGATGAAAGTCATGAAAATATTAGTTTCCTCTCTTCCCCTAGGGAAAAAATTATTGAAAAAGAGAATGTTGTCATTGATAAAAAAGACAATTCAACCATTGATCATTCCCCTACTTGTGATGAAGTCATTTTATAAGAACCAATCTCTAAATTTCATGAACATCTAGTTCATTGTTCTCCTAAAAAATATCCTCCTATGGAGGATATCATGGTTCAAGAAAATGACAACATTAACAAGAGTAATTTAGATTCCTTAGATGATGTTGTAAAGATGATACTAGACTACCCTTCATTAGAAAGACATCAAACCAAAACCACTGAGGTTATGAATGCACAAGTTTCCATTAGATCCCCCTTGATTAATGTACCTCCTACATACCCTATGGGACATCCTAATAATCCTCTAATTCTTTACCCACCATCACACAAACAACAAACTCAAAACAAATCTAAACTTACCCTTTACCCACCTAAGAATAATGTTTCACATTAGCCGAGTTATAATATTGTTGCTCATGCATATAACACTAGAAATAATCTACAACCAAGAAAAACAACTTCAACATCCCTCCCATTGCCTAATCCTATCTTTCCTAAGCCTATCTTACTAGGTCCTCCTCATGAAAATCATGAAAAGGAGTATGATCTTGTCAGACAACTAAAGAATACTCCCACTAAGATATCATTATGGGACCTTATTCAAGCCTCCCTCATTATCAAAACATGATTCAAAGTGCTTTAAAATAAGTTCCTATCCCCTCTATTACAAATCCAAATGACATAGCAACCATGATTCAAGGAACAAATTCCAACATTGTCTTCCACCAAAGTGAGCTCCCTCCTTTGGAAGTGCAAAAACAAAATGAGGCTTTCATGGTAATAGTTCACTATAAGGGAAGAGGCATAAAGTGAACCCTTGTTGAAAATGTCTCCACCTTTAATGTGTGTAGTGTGACCCTTTTGGATAGGCTTGGTGTGGATAAATCAAGAATTCAACTTGACTCTTTATCTATTAAAGGATTTAACAATATAGTAAAATAATCACTTGGTGTGATCACTTTTCCTATTACAGTTGGAAAGGCTAGATTAGAAACATTGATCCATGTTATTCCTCACAATATTTCATACAACCTTCTTTTAGGAAGACCATGGATTCATGCAATGAATGGGGTGCCTTCTACTCTTCATCGTCTAATGAAGTATGCATACAACAACAGAGTGTACACACTTGAAGCTAACCCTAAACCAAATAGTTGTTTAAACATTGAGAAAAATAAAGAAAATCCTTTGAAAACATTAACACCAACTACATAAGTGGAACCCATGCAAGACAAAGAAAAACATATTGAGGAAGTCACGAAGCTATTAGAAGATGATTGGGGTTCCCTAGATTTCACATCATTCATGGGTGAATAAGAGATCATAAACAAAGACTTTGAAAAGGGAAAATAAAAAGCAGTAATGTCAACACAAAATTCAAAAGACCCTTTGAAAGAATCCACCTCAACCACTCTAGAAGAAAAGACAACAAATTACATGAAAAAATTTGATGAAACTAACTATCAACAACCATCAAATACAAAAGAAATGAAAATTCTTTATGGAAAAGGTTATGAACTCATCAAAACAACTCAGATATAGTGGAAAATGATGTGGTTCTAGAGAACAAGGTATCCATGTCTCTATAGAGACTAATACGCAAGGAACAACTAATGGTGTTGGTTATTCTCCCTCAAAAGAAACAAACAAGACTTCACTTAATGTCAACACTCTTACAAAAGATTTTTCTAATCCAAATTTAACATTAGTGCATCCTAAACTAATAGACATTGGTGGCCTTGAGTATTATCCTTTGAAAGAAACAAAACAAATAATGAAATCCTTAGTTAACATCAATGTCATCACACAAAACACTAATGAGTTGAATTTGATAAATTGTACACCCTCTCATAAAGGAGAGTACAAAATCTTGCAATCTAAAGAGTCTTGTGTAAGTATGACATCCTATACTAAGCAAGAGAGATCTTTGTCGCAAAATAAAGGAACATATTTTACCATTTATCAAGAGGGTATCTTGTTGAGACTCCTCCAAGATCGTTTGATATCTCTCCCTCCAAGGGCACGAAAGAAATTCTATTACAAGTGTTAATTTTGTGCATATCATAGAGTTCATAGTCATTCTACTAATGAATGTAAGACCTTGAGTAACAAAATTCAACATCTTAAGGAGTGTGGTGCTCTTCCTTATGTTAGGGCTCCTAATTCCTCTAGCTGATATTGATTTACACTCTAGCATGTTTGGCATCAATCATTTTGGTTCATCCTTGTCCTGTACTAAGTGAGGGCAAGGGGTTAAGTAGCCTTATCCTCGTATGTCACTTGTCATTGACTCTTTTGGCTAGTTGACTGCCTTTCATGTACATATAAGAGAAATCTTGGGATATGGAAAACATGGCTCAAGTTGACTCACATGTGACATTACATCGATACTCATGTTTCATTATGTGATTTTCTTTATTCTTGCAATGCGCCCTTTTCTTGGTAGTGTCATCGGGTTTGATTTCCTTTGATAGAATGATATTTCTTTGAATTTTCCTCTCTTGGAGACATTAAGCATGATGTTCCCTAAGAAGATACCTTACATGAACTAAGCAGAAACCCTTTGAATGCACTTTACACTATTTTGCATTGGTTATATGGCCACCTTGCATAACACACTTTGATTTCCTATGGAGCCATCTTGCTTGTTCATGGGTGTCAAGCATATGAAGCTTTGCTTGCCTCATGAAGCTCGAAGTTCATTATTATGTGGCACCATCTCAAAGTTATTAGGATGTATAGCTTTGGTATGGTTAATGTATGATGAGAAGCCTAAACGTGGGCATGACTTTCTCATTATATGGTGAGAAGCCAACATAGAGGCATGGCTTTCTCACTAAGCCACCCCTTGGATACTCACCCAGTGGACAACCTAAATTTTTTTTGCCTTAGAGTGAGTGTGCATTTTGGACAAATAGCTTACATCTGATCCATATCATGTTGGACAAACAGTCGAGGCTTGATACACCTATTTCTATTCTTGCTTGTTTTTTTATTTTATTTTTGTTAGTTATTGACATTGTATGTTTGTGCATCTTGATGTTGCATATCATACACCATGTTCATGTCTCTTTTCAAGGATCTAGGACTCATATGACACCTTGGGTGTATGGGTCCCACCTAGGTTTTTGGGTCCCGATCTAGATTTTCTATCATTCTAAGCATTTTTGAAAATGTGTCCCATAGTTAAGCCTAATGAGACTCATATGTCACTTTTGGTGTATGAGTCCCATCTGGCCCAAAATTAAATTTAATTCAAATTCTTGTTGGGATTTTATTCTCCTATATCTAATGTTGGCTTGTAGTGTTGTAATTTCAAGAAATTTGGCATAAACAAGTATAAATACAAAGTTATTTAACTCATTTTTCATCTAACAAGCTAAGACCTTCAAGAGAGCATTCCTAATAGCAAGTTGTGATTACAAGAGTATTCAAGGACATTCAAGAGAATCTTTAAAGCATTCAAGGGTAGATTTCTTCATCATTTGTTGCAGCAATTCAAGATCCAACATCATAAGACATCAAGCATGTTGTTGATGTAGCATTGAAGATCCATTTGAAGCATTGTTTCACATCCAAATTGAGATCAAGATCTACATTCTTCATGGCCACTTCATCTTAGATTGTTTATTTACATTCCAAGATATTATCCGAGGTATCATTGTTCATGTTTCATGTCCTTATTTCATTGTTTCATCATTTGGTTTAATTATCTAAATTGAGTTTGACCAAGGAAAACCCCTATTTCCTAATGAAACAACATTTTTTCTATCTCTCTTTGTGTGATTGTAGGTTTATAGGTTGAAGAAAAAGTGGATTTTAAGCCCTCAAAAGTTCCATAATGACAAAGTTGTCAAGACTCATGGAAACTTAGATCTAGGGAAAAATATCCATCTAATTTACATGAAATTAGTGGGAAAGTTCTTATTTGATCCATCTTCAAAGTCTTGCAAAGTTTTAGTCCAAGATTATACTCTTGGGATACTTCACAACAAAATGGGACACTTTACGACAGTCTAGGCGTATGAGTCCTAGTTAGGGTTTTAGGGAATAGAATTTGGGTTTTGTTCCTCTTAGTCTGCAACTCTAGATTCTAAATTTTCATCTCTTCAATACCCACATAGGACCCATATGCCACAATTGGCATATGAGTCAAAATGAGCATTGAGAGTCAATATTTTAGGGTTTTGGAGCTTATTTTGATCACAAATTTCCTCTAGGTGCACCTCTATTCATTTCTAGTTTGATATTTTGTATTTTAGTTTCATTTCCTAGGTCATCTTGTTAGGTTTTCATGATACTTTTCATGTTACATTTATTTCTTTTCTTTCCAAGCCCTAGCTTGGTGGTGAACCCCTCTCATTATCTTCAATCACGCTTAAGGATACCTTATTGCAAGATCTCTTTCCCCCTTTCTATCTTCATATTGAGATCTCTAAGGTTTCCTTGAGTGCAACAAGTGTGAAATAGGAACCCTACCCTTGTGCTCCATCTCCTCAAAGGTTGGGCACACTATTTCCATTGTTACACAAACAAAGGGATGTTGTTATCCTAAGTGTTGAAATTGAAGCAAAACAACTGAAGACTAAAATTAACCACTTAGAAAAGGAATGAAAAGATAAGAAGATTTTATCGTTAATGAAACGGAGGTTATTCTTCTCTAAAAATAGTTCCAACGTTTTTCGATGGGTACGTTTAAGATAGGCATGGTCCTATTTCAAACCCAAACATGCTGAAACACTTTGAGCTACATTAGACTGGTGATATCCCTTAAGAGTCCAAAATGCAAAAAGGAAACAATATTTGATGAGCTATGACTCAAAAAACATGGCACCTAATGAGGTAAAAATAACCTCATCATGATAATACCATAAAGACCTGGTTCATACATGCAAAATCTTAATCCTCTGCCAATTAATTAAATTTTAGGAGAAATAAGTGTTTAATTTTTAGTGAGAAATTGTATAAACTTTATTTCTTTTGATTTCTTGAAGTATTTTTCCAATACATATTTAATGGGTTGTTTTAAGTGTTTTGTAGATAATAATCAGTCAATCAAAGTTGTAGATTGAAGCATCCAACTGGCACGTGCTCTAGAACAAGATGAAGATATACGCTAGAAATATGCTCCAGAACTTCAGGGTGATGGACCGAAGATGTAGTTGTTCTTAGAGTTGTTATTTATGTTATCCTTTGAATTAAAGACTTTATGGCTCAACTTGAGCCTCTTAAATACTCTGTAATAGGTTTAAAGATATATGAGTTATCCGTAGATCTGTTCTAGATATTTTCAATGGTTATCCACACCATATGAAATATAGGATGTAGTTACAATTTCTTTATAAAAGATATGATCTCTAGAAGTAAGATATATAGTGAAAAAGTAATGTTATATTGTCAAAATGTTTCTGAGGTTTATGAATAAAGAGATTTTTACCTAAAAAATATGAGTTATGAGTTATGGATGGTAACCACGAATGATAGAAGTTTTTCTGAAATAGCTGCGAATGTGAGCTGAGAATGAATGTGATAACCCACGAGCTGGCCACTCGATGGGAGTAGATAAGTGTTTTCTTTTATTATAATGTTGTTCTATAGAGAATCATTAAGTTTATTGTTATGAAATTTCAGTTATGAAGTATTTGTTACCTTTTCACTTCCATAGTTTCTGTTATTAATTGTTAGAATCTTTATTGTTAAGAAAATGTTTTATGGATTGCTATAAGTTTTTCTGCTTTTATAATTTTCCACCTTCTTAGTTTAGTTGTTTCTATGCTCTTCAATTTAGTTATTATGCTTTCTAAATTAGTTTTCTTACGCTTTCAGTTCAAGCATTTTTTGTTTTCTTAGGAATAAATTGCTTTACAGTTTTATAGTTAGACATTTTGAAGTTAGAATTAATATTGAGTTATTCTTAAAAGTTAGAAAACCTGAGGGAGATACTCTGGACTTCTTCTATTGCAAATTGAATTGAACACTACCTGGTCGACAAATTGAATATTATATTCTAAAGTAATGGGACATAACGACAGCCTATCAACACTTAGAAATAATCCTAAAACTACAAAAAATGGGAGATGAGTGTTATCGTATGGTTTAGGACATAGAGCACACCCACTTTCCAGTTATTCCACTCAAGGATGACCCTAGACATCTCAATCAAGTGATAGGAATGGGAGAAATAGATCAAGGGATTGTCTTAGGGTATGTTTAAAGATTAATGAGGGGTTCACCACCAAGTAATGACTTGGAAAGATAAATGAAATGCAAATTGTAATGTCTAAACCTAGTTTGATGCAATGACTTGCTAAATGACCTAGAAAGACATATAAATCAGAATAAAAAGCTGTAAAATTAGAAGTGTGCAGCTAGAAACTTGTAGAGGCTTGAATGAAGACTGAAAATGTTGTAAATACTAAAATTTAGGCCTACTAGGACTCATTCACCAATCTAGGTGAATTAGTCCCAGATTTGGGTTTCTGTGCAGGAACAAGTTTCTAGAAAAAGGGCATCTCAAATTGCAAAAATCTCAAAATTGACCTAAATTGGAACTCATTCACCCAAGACGATGAGTGATTCTAGTTAGGTTTTTTTGAAGCTTAAAAGTCTAATCCCGCTGTTCTCTATATGCTCTATCCTTCCTAATTGATTTCTAGATCTGAAACCCTGATTTGCAACTTGTTAGTGTTCTCCAATGTTCTCCAAGGCTTGATGACTTTTCTCCAATCTTTCTCCTTAGGAAATCTACAACCTAGACCTGCAAATCACACACAAAGGAGAGGGAAATAATTTTGTTAGGTTAGTGGATAGGGGTTTTCCTTGGTCAAACCCCATTTTGGTAATCAAACCTTGAAATAGAATGAAATGGAAATGGAGAATGATGAATGAAAAAAATATGATGTTGCAACTCACAAAAACCTATCAATGAAGTGTTGCAAATATGTATGAGATGGATCCAATGGAATTGGATCTTGAATCTTGCTTGAATAGGATAGATCTTGAATGAAATGATTGCTTGAATCATGAAACCCTACATCACAATTGTTAGCTCCAAAACAAACATGATGCATGATTGCTTGAATCATGAAACCCTACATCACAATTGTTAGCTCCAAAACAAACATGATGCATTAAGTCCTTGACATGATGATTGATGCTTGAATGTTGCTCTAAAATGCTTGATAATATTCCTTTGAATGCTCTTGTAAACACTTGAATACACTTGTGAACTCAAACTTGCAATAAGGATGAATAGTTGAATGCTTGGGGTGAAAATGAGTGAAAGAAACTTGTATTTATACTTAATTATGCAAGAATTCCTGAAATTACAACACTACAAGCTGACATCAGATCTAGGAGGCTAATATACCACCAAGAATTTGAATTAATTTTGATTTTGGGCCACAAAGGACTCATTCGCCCAAGGTGGTGAATGAGTCCCACTAGGCATAATTTTTTGGACCATTTTTAAAAATGCTTAAAATTGGCATGAAACCAGGTTTGGGACCCAAAAACCTAGGTGAGACTCATTTTCCCAAGGTGGTGAATGAGTCTGAGATCACTAAATATGGGCCACACAAGCTGAAAACACCTATATTATGATTGGGTAATGATTTTTGTTAGGATTATCCTCAAAAAGATGCATTAAATGAGACTTGTGGATGCAAAATAAGGCCAACTAAAGCATAAGAAAGTCAAATTATTAATGAAAAACCCTAGAAAAGTGTGAAAGTGTGTTACAACACTTCACAACACTTTAGCAAGGTACCATTTAAATTCATTCATTCACAAGAGCCACCTGAGAAATAATGTGAATGTGTCAAACACATTACAACACTAAATCAAGGCACCATTAAGCCTAGTCTACAACGAGGGCCCAAAAAAGAAATGGAAAACCAAAAGGGATACTTTTTCCATTGCCACAAATATGTTTGAGGCTATGATATCATGTAGGGCCCCTCTACAATAACCTCTCTCAATTTTTGATATCTATAAGGCATTTTCCTGTGGTGTCAAGTTTTCAGTTGATGGAAAAAGGGTAAGATGCATGTAGTGTAAAGTTGCAAAGGGATGTAACTTTTGTTTTGCTCCTCATGCAACCAAGCCGACAATTCCAACACATCTATATTGGTGGGTGTAACTTTCAATTTTCTCCTCATGCGACTAATGCGACAATTCCAATGCATCTTTATGAATATGTTTAGGCTAGGCATGGTCTTGTTTCACACCCAAATACACTGAAACAGACTAATCTACATTGGATTGGCAATATCCCTTAAGAGTCTAAAGTGTAAAAGGAAGAAATATTTGTTGAGCTATTACTTGGAAATCGTGTGACTTAGAAATAATTTGTATGATGCTATGATATCACGTAGGGCCCCTCTATAATAACCTCTCTCGATTTTTGATATCTCTAAGGAATTTTCCCATGGTGTTGAGTTTTTAGTTGATGGAAAAAGGGTTAGATTGATGTAGTGTAAAGTTGCAAAGGGGTATAACTTTCATTTTTCTCCTCATGCAACCTAACCAATAGTTCTAACACATATAGATGGTAGGTTTAGGCTAGGAATGGTCCTGTTTCAAACCAAAACATGTTGAAACAATTCAAGCTACATTGGACTAGTGATATCCCTTAAGAGTCCAAAGTGCAAAAGGTAGAAATATTTGATGAGTTATTATGCAAAAACCATGTGACCTATAAAAAATCTATCTAAGGCTATGGGATCATGTAGGTCCCCTCTACAATAACCTCTCTCTGTTTTTGATATCTCTAAGGTATTTGCTCGTGGTATCAATTTTTTACTTGATGGAAAAAGGGTCAGATGAATGTAGTGTAAAGTTGCAAAGGGGTGTAACTTTCATTCTACTCCTCATGCAAAAAAATTGACAGTTCCAACACATTTGGAATGGTTGGTTTATGCTAGGCACGGTCCTATTTCAAACCCAAAAATGTTGAAATAGTTCAAACTACATTGGACTCGCAATATCTCTTGAGTCAAAAGTGCAAAAAGGTAGCAATCTTTGAAGATATGTTACTTAGAAATAATGTCACCTAGAAACAATCCATCTAAGGCTAAAAGATCACATTGGGCCCTTCTACAATAACCTCTCTCATTTTTTAATATTTCTAAGGCGTTTTCTCGTGGTTTCAATTTTTTAGTTGATGGAAAAAGGGTCAGATGGATGTAGTGTAAAGTTTCAAAGGGGTATAAATTTTTTTCTTCTCCTCATGCAACCAAAACAATAGTTCCAACACATCTGGATTGGTGGTCTTACACTAGGAATCAATGAATAAGTGAAGCATTTACTCAAATACATGTAAGTCATGAAGTACACACATGAATACAAAGTATACACATGAAAACATATAAGTCACAAAGTATACATTGGAATACTCATAAGTCACAAATTATACACGTAATTTGTAAAGTATACATTTTAATACACATAATTCATAAGTCAAAAATCATGATCAACACATTTTCCTGCAACATTCAAGATACAATTTACACAATACACATGGTATCATCATTCAAAAATTTCTATCAAATATAGGATTTACAAAATTCCATGTAGGCATACAACAAACAACCCTAATACATAGTCATTTCCCACTTGGGGAAGGAAATAGATCACATGTTTCCTTTGTAGTCAGTTGGATGGAGTTTCTATTGATTCTTTTGTCTTTTGAATGTTCCAACTAGTCCTCCTCTCTTCACTCATTTGGAGATGCAACTAATAGAATAAGAAGTATATACATTAATATATAGAAATTCAAAAATTGTGGAATGGAATATAGCAAAATAATCACAAACAAATAAGCATCACACTCTTCCACAATAGTAGCATGTTGACGTTCTGGAGTGACAAGCACCTATAGAAACCATCATGATAGCAATTAAACTACATACAAGTATCATGAAAATTTTCAATAATAGAACATAGAAGAGCAAATGTAATGTCAAATTTACTAATCTATCGCATACCTCTACCAAAGAATTGGAATTGTCTATTGTTGCAGCTACTCTATGGCCCATCATGCCACGAACATCACAATATACTTAGAATTACAAATCTATATGATCATTAGTTTTTTATCACTTTCGTTAGTTTCTTTGTTTAACTAAATATACTTGGAATAAAAAATCTATATTATTCTAAACCTAAATGATAATAATATGGCAATACAAACTAGAAAAGATGCTTAGAATAAAAAATCTATATTATTCTAAACAACCTAAATGATAATGAAATGTTAATGCAAACTAGAAAAGATGCTTAGAATAAAAAATATATATTAATCTAAACAACCTAAATGATGATGAAATGGTAATACAAGCTAGAATAACAAATCTATATTATTTTAAACAACCTAAATAATGAACCTTAGCAAATCAAGCAATTTAATTATAATGAAAATTAATCAAAATAATATGAACAATATCAGACCTATCCCATACAACAAATGATCTGCTACTCAAGTGTGCCTCAAGGGTCATCTCTTACCTTCAAAGTTGTTATGTGACTTTTTCCCCAAAAGAAGAGAAATCCATGAAATAACCCTTTAGAATTAAAAGGGTGATAGAAAAATAAAGGATATTACGATCCTTTAGTTAAAAGAGAGATCAATAAAGAATATGTATAAACACTCTTTAAAAAGGAATAATAATTATTTATTTGAATAATTATTAAAAGGAAACATTTTGTGAAAGGATGTGATGGTTTTTAAAGAACCCCTTAAAATGATATATAAATCATTCATGTGAGACATGGAAAATACATTAAAGGATGGAGAAAATTCAAGGAGAGAAGAGAAAAAAGAAAGAAGAACTAAAAGGGCACAAAGGAGTGTAGGTTCATGTGTCCAATTCGGGGTATAACATAAACCCAAGAGTGTCCTAGCTAGGGTTGAGTTTATGCTTTAAAGGTGAGTTTGGTTCTATGAAAGAACTTGTTCCTCTAGGAGTGTTTGTGCTAGGAAACAACCTAGGGCCATAACCATTCCTCTGAGTGCTAGATTTCCTCTAAGTACCATATAGCAGCCTTTCCATGACTTCAAGATAAGTATTCAAAACCATTGATTCAATAATATTGGGAATAGTGTCTATATGATTTGGTGTTAATATGACTAATCTATGTGCATTTTTTATTCCATTTACTATTTTGATTATTTAATTGTCATATGTTTATAGTTTACAATGATTATTTATATTTGTGTTGATAACATTACATAACTCAAATTATCTTAATTCTAATATTCTTTATATTAAATCCATTGCTAATACTTAATAACCATAAGAAAAAGCTGACATTACAAGAGTATCAAGTAATGCTTCATGATCAACACTACTAATTATCCATAGTTCCTTTGTTTTTGGTCTAGCATGATGTCTCAATAACTTAACATTTGTTGCTATAACAAGGTGAAAATACATGAGAATGGTTTTGTGTTTCTCATAGTCTTCAAATGTAGGTATGCCATTCTTTCTAATCATATATGTTCACAACCAATTTCCAAAAGCAACAATTGAACCTGTATGATCATTTATTTTTTATCAACAACTAAATATACTTAGAATAAAAAATCTATATTATTCTAAATAGCCTAAATGATGTTGAAAGGGTAATGAAAACTATAAAAGGTGCTTATAATAACAAATCTATATTATTCTAAACAACCTAAATGATGATGAAATGGTAATGAAAACTACAAAAGATGCTTAGAATAAAAAATCTATAATATTCTAAACAACCTAAATGATGATGAAATGGTAATCTAACCAAGTTCTAGAAACAACAATTGAACCTGTAGGATACATGAACCCATCATCATCTATCATCGATTGTGTTAGCTTCTTCTTTCCCTACACACATCATGCCAACAAATAGTATGATCCCTCTTCATTTCCCTACAGTGCTACAACTACATAGAAATGTCTTGGTTGTACAAGATCTAAAAGATGGTCGTAGTCAAGTGAACTTTCCATTTCATCTTCTAAAGAGGATCATGCTACAGATAAAGGGGTTAGGTACTATGGAATCCATATATCTACCCACTTACTTGACTCACATTGATCCCAATCACACTGAATAGAATTCTAACAAAAACAAGCCAACTCTCATGTCCATATGGTCCATGCACCCACATATGACCTTCGAAATGAATGCATCTTTGAAGATTCTCTAATTGTTTGACATTCCAATTTTTCTTCCACTATGCCCTCTTGAACCAACCAAAAGAATCTACACACTTGTGAATCAATTGTCCCTCCTCATGATAATGCATAAGTACACCAATCAACAATAGAATGTGCATCATTGAATGTTGCACGACCTTTGATATTCATTTGTTCCTTAACTAGAGCTCTCTTCACACATGTACCCATGCCATCATGCTCACCTTTTCCATGCCCAACTTCAAAAAAACTCCAAATATGTGATACACCCCTCTATATATGCATCCTTCTCAACCAATAAAACATGCAAGCATTCTTGAATTGCCCTATGTAGTTATCTAACCAAATGAGATGTTGACCCATTGTAATACCTTTTTCCTACAAGAACACAATTTTTTTTCAAAATAATGTTGCACAAACTCAAATGAATGAGATCTATCATCACTCATGTAAAAATAGTACTCTCTATTTATCTTCATGTCCTCTCTTGTACTATCAAGGGCATGTCTATATCTTATGTGGACAAAAATAGAAATTTGAATATAATTATAATATTGTTATTTTACCTCATTTTGTGGTTGCAATGTGTAATTTTTAGCAAAATCAACTAAAAATACAATAGTTCCAATTGGGAAAGAGTCCTACACATCTTGAATTTCCGATCCAACCACTATGACTTATGGCTATGCCTTGCATACTTATAGAAAATATTTTCTTAAAATTAGAACTAAAATTAGCAATACTTACCTCTCTTGTAACCAAATCAA
>VDFB02119124.1:0-27008 GCA_007258455.2 Sequoia sempervirens
AGAAATTCTAAAGGATACTCTTCTAGTGGAGGTAGTGGTGGCGATCAGGGAGGTGGAGGTGGAGGAAATAATAAGAATAGTAATTATTATTCTGAAGATGATGAGGGAAACAAGAAGCAAGGTGGTTGTAATAATAGAAATGGAAGGGGTACCAATGGAAATCAATCTGAAAATAAAAGAGATGATGAAAAAAGGGATGCTCATAGAGATGGACATACTAGGAGACCGCTCCAAACTGATAGGTATAGGAAATTGTGTTATGACAACAACCTGTGGTATCCTAATCCTATCGTAGACAATGCAAGAAAGCATATACCCAAATTTACTGGTAATAACGCTCTCAGTTGTGAGGATCATTTGAAAGCTTTCCAAAGCTTTGTGGAAGAATTTGAACTATTTGATGACGATGTTGCAATGAAATACTTTATGCAATCCTTAATTGAAGATGTTAAGGACTGGTTTAGGAGCTTTCCTGATGCAAGCATCAATTCCAAGGATTCTTTCTATCAAATTTTCAGAGAACAGTATGCAGACCAAACCGATCCTAGGTTTAGGTTAAATTATTTCAAAAATATTGTAAAGGGACATAATGAAATGGAAACCAAGTTTAATGCAAGGTTCCAAAAGGCTATGTATGAATTCCTTACTTATTTAAGGCCTAATGAAAATGCATGTTTAGTGGTGTACTGCAACTTATATGATTCAAAAATGTGTTACCTCTTTAGAGATAAGAATCCATAGAACTTAAGAGAATCCTACAAAATGGCAGTCAACATTGAAAACAATAGGAGAGCATCAGGTAAAGTGGGAAGAAGAGATGACCCTAAACCTTTGAAGAATCCAAGAGCTCAAAATGAAAAGGCATGTAAAGTTGCAGCCCCTAATGATAAATTAGACCAGGTTCTTAGTTTTTTGTAGAAGGCGAAAAGGAATGACAAGCCACAATTCCAATGAAATGAGAGGACACCGATATTATAGGACTATCCTCACCATACTAACTAGCACAATGGGAAGCCAGTTAATAATAATAATAAAAATTCCCAAAGAACACTTGATCCTTTGCAAAAGCATTCCAAAAATGTCACAAAAGACTTTCCATGGTGTGTAGTGATGGAGCTTCTAAAATTCTGAAGAATTTTCCCATTCCCCATAGAACTGGTTTTCCTTTTAAAACCCTTGTCCCCATGTGTGAGTAGCATTTTTCCTTTGGTGGCCTTTAAATATTCTAATCACACGTTGACCTTCCCAACTAGTTCTTGATTCCTTAAGTCATCATTTAAGCCATTGTATGCATCTTCCTACCAGCCCCTTTGGTTAAGAGCGTTGGTCATCCTGTTGTCCCATCGACCTTAGCCATTTCATAAATTCGGGTCTTAATTTTCCTTGATGATTTAAGCTTAAGTCATCTGCCTAAACCAAGACCCTTTATTAAATGCTAATCTTTTCATGTGTGCAGGTCTTGAGATTTGAGGCTGTGGGAAGAGATCCCGACCATACCCTTCTAGCTCATGGGCAATAAGTGACAGCTTGTTAAAATTTGTGAGGTTAGTGAGATGAAGATGCGTGTCTTCATGAAAACGTGGGGCCTAGTATCCACTATCAAGCTTATGGACCATGGTTCCAAACTGATTTCCTAGATCAAATCTCGGGAACTATCTCCACCATTCCCCATTGGTTCGCTTAGAAAAGCTAAACACTCATTAAAATTTGCAAGAGTAGCAAGATCTCGACATGTGGATCGATCTACTCAGTTTATGAGATGGATGGAGCCTGCTAATGGATAAGTTACCATCTAAGGTGGGTTAACGCCATTGGTCGAAGCCACATTAGCGAAGCACCACTAGATTTCAAACCCGGTCAACTTGAAGGAAGTCATTCGATTTGCCATCTCAGATCGTGAGATCAATGGCCTATATTCAAAGTTGATAAAATGACACGTGATAGTCATTTTCACTCCATAACTAGTGGGAATTAATGATATACTCTTTGTGGGTATGATCAAATTGATCTCCATGCATCTGGAGGCTTAATTGTTGGCAATCATGAAGTGTGATTTGTAGGTTTCCATGCACTTGAGAATTAAACAGAGACAATACGAATTCCAATGAATTTCCCAGTTTGCACGTGTGTTTTTCATTAAGCATTGATGATTGATATCATCACTTTGCTCAATAAATAGAAGTGATGAGTTTTTATTTTCACCATAGCAATTAAGTTGTCAAGTCTTCAAGTTTGTGCAGAGAGTGGAGGTTGAGAGTGTATGTTTTATGGTTGCAAAATGATTAAGCCTGGTTCTTCATCAATTCTCATACAAAGGTATTCTAGACTCTAGTCATAAAAGCCCTACAATGGAGACCCAAGGTAGAAACAATGCGATCACGAGGATATCTGGGAGAAGGAATCTTCACCTATGATTTCCAGATGCAAGCATTGATTGAAAGACCAGGCTACAAGCTCAGGAGAAATGGGAAAGAAAGAGGAGGACGCTTACGGACCCTCCAGCACAAATTGGTAGAATCTTCAGTATTATGGTCATGGCTCCTTTGGTCAGTAGAATTCTCCTATTAATGTTACTGATAGCTCATCTGATAGTGAGACGAAGATGGACTCTAGTTATCATTGGTACCTTGCGACATTAGGTCAAGCACTATCCCCTGAGGCGAAGGTGTTATTTGTCCCTCCTCTGGCTGTCAAGACTCTTAGCGGAAGGGATGTTGTTGTAATGAAAGAGGACAAACATGAAGATGAGGTTGAGGTTTCATCCCCAACCCTCGCTGCTATGTCAAGTGGCCGTGTGTACCAGAGTGTGTGTGTGTTGTTGGTAAGAGGGCTTCTAGTTTGTGAAAAGGTGGTGGCTAATAAATTTTTGTGTTGATAAATGATTTATGTGGTTGTCACTTTCTCTATCTACGCGAGTGGCACAATTTTGGGTCATTGAATGTTGACTGTGTGCCCTCATGGCAGTATGGACGTTGGTTTCATTGCTTGCATGGTGGTGGAGGAAGATTTTGATGGCACTTTGCTTCTTCTTCATGGTGGTTGTGGAAATTTTGGTTTTCCCCATTTCAATAGAATTACCATGTGGGGAATTTTGGAAATGCAGCTTAAATGCAATATGAAATGAAACTTTTGTAATGTAATTACATTTGAGCTTAAAGCTTGTTGGATCCCTTGTTCTATAAAAGGGAATTCAGGGCTCATTTGTGGGGGTTCTAAATATTTTGAGTTTTCAGGTCTAATACATACAGGGAAAATAGTATAGGAATAATAGAGAATAGGGTAGTAAGATTGTCCTAAATTTTGAAATTTACATATGAAATCTTAAATAGTGATGTAGAAATTACTGATATCGAAAGTAAATTTCATATATAGTTCATATTCTCATCTCTGTAAATCACTCTGCAATTTTTTAATACAATAGCGAGCATATTTGGTTCATCTTCAAATGTTTCATATGAGTGCATGCCTCTATTTTTCCTTTGATTCAATGAATCAACTAAATGTTTAAGTGAGGACATGGATTTGTATTGATTTACTTAGAATTTGGTAAGAAGTGACAAATTAAATGCAAAGAGTTTCCATAATGTAACTCTTTATCGAAATAGTCCATAGTCATCAGCTTTAAAGAATTTCCACATGACAGGTCGTAATATGTATGACTCTATTGACCAATAGATGAAGGCACTAGTCTATTTGTTCTGGTATTTACATTTTGAGTGATAATGAAGTGTTGGACTGTTGATTTAGGGTTAGAATACAAGTCTTTTAAAATTGTCTACAATGGAACATGTATGTGAAGTATTTCCCTCGTTCCTGGTAGAGTAATAGATAGTTTCTTGAAGATTAGCCAACCTTTAAGTGAATTATGTTATTTAACGATGATAGGAATTGATCTGTGGTTTAATTTGTCATTCATTAAGATTGTCAAGGTAAATAATTCTTAGGAACACACTCCTTGGTCTCACAGATCCTAAAGTGTAGAAGATTCTAGTCTCTAACTAGATCTTGTCAATTGGCCATTCATTTTAAGGGTCTTGAACATGGGAGTTGGCTACTCTCTAGAGATCCCTTAGGTGTACTAGAGAAAACACCAAAAAATGGTGACTCTATTGGGGAAATTCTCATTCTCCAAATGCAGATGCCAAATATAGAGTCAAAGGGTTAAATGAACTTGAACATCTGGATTGGATAATAACAAATTTTTGAACCTGGCAAATACTTTGAATGCAGCAAAGATTGAAGGATCTGAACGTGACTCTATTGTGGAAGATATCCCAAAATGTGTACTACTTACAAAGAAACTTCATCTCACTTGAATTTCAGTCCTATGGAAGGAGGTGGTGACTCTGACTTAAAGAACCTATTGAAAGACATATCAATTGACTAGATCTACAATTTAAAAGGAAAAGGACACTCACTTGCTACAAATTACTAGGTATTTTCATAGAATTTGAAGAAATTGGGAGGTATTATTGGTAGATCAAGATAAATTTTCCACACTTGAGATGTAAATGATTCCCTAATGAGTGAATTAGCACTAGATGAGGGAATGATGATAATATTTTAGCATGCTTTCATGTATAGGTTAAATTCCCACGTTATGATGAAAAGAGCATGTTAAATTGTTAGATCTTAGGCAACATTTGTAAGAAATACATATGCCAGGGCTTAGGATCATATTAAGGAATTGAAGTAATAGGGTATAATTTTTTAGTATATTCACAATTCCTTTTCAATAATTAAAAGTAAGTTGTCAATAAATTTTGTCTTGTTTAAATATGTAGAAAAGTATGCATGGTGAGCAGTCAATGTCTCATCAAGGCAGCTTCAGTATTGATAGGTGCAGAGCTATCAACTTTGACAATGTTGATGGGTATCCAAATATTGTACCACCACAGATCAGGGACAATATTCCAAGGTTCAGTGGTGAAAATTTAGAATCAACAAGCAATCATGTACAAGAATTTGCTGATGTGATGTGTGATTATGAGATATATTGTGAGGATGTGGTCATGAATTGATTTGTTCAATCTTTGAAGGGAGATGCAAGAGACTGGTTCTCTTTTCTTCCTACTTCCTCTATACATTGTTGGAATGAGCTTAAGACAACCTTCATGGATCAATTTGGTGAAAGCATAAACTCGAGTGTTGCAAGAAATAATTTCACGGAAATTTTTAGCAATAAAGGGGAATTGGTCCTTTCTTTCAACCTTAGATTTGTGAGAGTCATAAGCAAAATCCCTGAAGGTGTGAGACTAAATGATTCAGAGGGTTTGGTTGTATATTTGGGAGCACTTGATAGAAAAATGATTTTCCTGCTAAGGGATAAAGAGCCTACTACTTTACAACAAGTGTACGAAGAAGTTGTAAATATTGAGAATATTTGAAATACTCAATTATGAGGGGACCAGCAATGGCTGGCACAACTATCTCTAATAGAATTATAGCTATTGAACCAATTAAATCATGAAACAAAAGTATTTGTCAGGAAGAGGATATTTTAGATGTTGTATCCACACTACTTCCCAGAGATGCAAAGCATGAGTGAGCATCAACCTCACATCAACCAAGAATGGGAAGGAATGATTTGATTTCCTCTATCAGAAATTTGTTTGAAATGAAGAGACATGTAAATGAGTCACCATATGACTTATTTTCAAGATTCTTGGATGTGCTAATGGAAATACCCAAGAGTTTCAGGCCTAGTGATCTAATGTGTATTAATTATTTTTGTGAAGCCTACATATCAGGATCAAGCCAGTGGTCTAAGAACTAAAAGCCTAATAAACTTGATCAAGTAGTGGATTGGATTAACACTGTGGATGAAATCGAGCATGGTTATATGCCCTTAGTTGTTTCTCAGGATGTGGGTAATAATTGCCACAGTGAGGATAATTAGAGATTGAAATTGACAGATCAAAGAGAAGCATCAAAGTCTGAGCAGCTAATTGTTGAATGTTGTCAGGTTACAAACAATGTAGAAGCAGGTGCATGTGATAGTGATGAGAATGAAGAGAAAAAGTGTGAAAATAAGGAGATGGTACCCAATTATCTTCATTGGGATGTCATAAGCTAAGAGAAAACATAAGAGGCATGTGGTGAAACCTCACAAATTGGTCAGCCAACAATCATCATGCATCAGTCTATGATGAGTATACATTTGGTCTTAGTAATATGGCACAAATGAGGAATCAAAGTGATGAGGTCAAGTTGGGATAGTCTTCCATTGAATATGATTCTTCTTATGAAGTGGGTATGGAATCCCTCTCTTCTAGTAGGGGATATGTTAATAGCATTGAGGGAGTTTTCTTTCTAGGTATTGAGCTATTTTCCTCATGTGAAGAATTCTCTAAATGTAGGTCAATTTTCCTAAATACAAATGATGAGGATGTTGAGAATGTTTCCCTCTATCCTTCAAGTGACTACACTAATTTTGAGTGTACTGATAATCAGAGTTGTTGGGATCCTGATATTAAAGATGATGAGATAAATCCAATTATCATAGATGTATGGAAAAATCCCTTATTTGATGAACCTGCATTGGACCGAGAGATTATACATGATAATTCTTATTGGTTAAGAAGCAATCCTATTTTTGAAGATGCCCCTGATGAGTATTTAATAAGTGATACTAGTGGATATGTTATGGATGGTACAAGAAAAAATTAAGGTGATATTAAGTTAGGAAACTATGCCTCTAAAGATATCACCCCTGACTTGATAATCTCCCAACTAAATGGAGGTTGTGACAAAACAGACAATAGTGAATTGGTTTCCCAACATGTGATTGAGAAAATTGTACATGATAAGCATCTAGAGCTTAAACCAGATGTACTGACACCCAAGTGTATCGATCACTCACATGATGTAGAAGCTCAAGACTATGATGGCAACTTTAAATTTGGAACAACTATCAAAGAAGATGTAGATGCTCATGATGATTTCCCTACAATAACTGTCCATGTGCTTAAAAAAATGGCTAAAATATCACCTGCCCATGTTACACATGATGGCATGGGTTGTGGAATCAAAGAAGGTTCACCCTTCAATCATCAAGAGGAAAATCAGGATGGATATATGGATGCTAAAATAATATCATATCATACTGAAGAAGAGACATATTTTAGTACTATAGGATTATTTCATCTATGTGGGGGGAAGTCTGAAGGTGTGGATAACCAATGGGATGATGTTAGTCAGTATGAAGCTGCAGTTGAGTTTTTTGTAGATGCTCCTTGCCTTATGGATCTAATCATGGAACTTCTTTCATCTCATAAAGACAACACTTCCGGTAAACAAATTAAAGATATGCTTGATCATGTGTGTCCTTTACCTAATCTTTCAAGATACTGGCTAAGTGTGAGCCAGATTGTCTACGAGGATTTCAAGTTTGATGAGCTAGTGGAATGTGATTTTACACCATAGGATAGTGTGGAGTATAAGAGTTTTATCTTCCCAGTCTAGTTTGATGAACCTGTGATGAGGATAGATAAATATGGCAATACTACTTCAAATGTCATAGGAAGTGTTAATTGTGATGGTATTGGTGGTTTAGAATTGACAATGTCTAGATGAACCCACTGCCAGTAAAATAGGCCAAAGTCTTTGATAGAGGAAAGGATCATCCCTGAATTTTGGGGGCATGGGGCCTCCACCTTCTACAGATGAATTGCAATGTACATTTTTTTAATAGTGTACTTATGTTGCTATAGTTTGTTTTCTTTATGTTGTGTCTACTTGCCTTGTCTGGGCATGGTCCTGGGTTTTAGTCTTCTACCTTGGTCTACTTCAACTTGAGATTCAGATTCTCGCTATACCCACTAGGGGTATATGTCCCCGAGCATGAGTCATTGATGGAGCTTCTAAAATTATGAAGAATTTTCTCATTCCCCATGGAACTGGTTTTCCTTTTAAAACCCTTATCCCCATGTCTGAGTATAAATTTGCATTTGGTGGCCTTTAAATCTTCTAATTGTGCATTGACCTTCCTAACTAGTTCTCGGTTCCTTAAGTAATCATTTAAGCCCTTGTATGCATCTTCCTACTAGCCCCTTTGGCGAAGAGCATTGGCCATCCAGTCGTCCCATCGACCTTAGCCATTTCATAAAGTCAGGTCTTAATTTTCCCCGGTGATTTAAGCTTAAGTCATCAGCCTACTAGGGTCATGCCACCATCGGCCTAAGCAAGGGCCTTTATTAAATGCTAATCTTGTTGTGTGTACAGGTCTTGAGATTCGAGGTTGTGGGAAGAGATCTTGACCATACCCCGCCAGTTCATGGGCAATAAGTGTTGACACATTAAAATCCGTGAGGTTAGCGAGATGAAGATGTGTGTCTTCATGCAGACATGGGGCCTAGCCTCCACTATCAAGCTTATGACCTATGGTTCCAAACTAACAGTCGAGATGAAATCTTGGGAATGATCTCCACCATTCCTCGCTGGTTCATTAGGAAAAGGTAAACACTTGTTAAAATCTGTGACATCAACGAGATCTCAACACGTGGATCAATCTCCTCAGTTTGTGAGATGGATGGAGCCTGCTGATGGAGAAGTTACCATCTAAGGTGGGTTAATGCCATTGGCTAAGGAAACATCATTGAAGCACCATTGGATTTCAAACCTAATCAACTTGAAGGAAGTTATTCAATTTTCCCTCTCATCATGAGATCAATAGCCTATATTCAAAATTTATAATATGGCATGTGATAGCCATTTTCACTCTATAACCACTGGGCATTAATGATATACTCTCTGTGGGTATGATCAGGTTGATCTGTGTGCATGTGGAGACTTAATTTCTAGCAATCATGAAGTACGATTTGCAGGTTTCCATGGACTTGAGAATTAAACGGTGACAATATGCATGCCAATGAATTGCCCAGTTTGCGCATGTGTTTTTCATTAAGCATTGATGATTCATATCATCACTTTGCTAAATAAATAGAAGTGATGAGTTGTTATTTTCACCATAGCAATTAAGTTGTCAATTCTTCAAGTTTGTGCAGAGAGAGGAGGTTGAGAGTGTATATTGTCTGGTTACAAAATGAACAAGCCTGGTTCTTCAAGAATTCTAGTAAGAAGGTCTTCTTGGCTTCAATCACAGAAGCCCTACAATGGAGACCTAGTGAAGAAACAATGTGCTCACAAGGATAAATGGGAGAAGGAATCTTCACCTGTGATTTCCAAATGTAGCTGTTGATTGAAAGACCAGGCTACGAGCTCGGGATAAATGGGAAAGAAAGAGGAGGAAGTTGTCGGGCCCTCTAGCAGAACTCAACTAAAGCTTCGGTATGGTCATGGTTCCTTTGGTCGGTAGAATTCTCCTATTGATGTTACTGATAGCTCGTCTGATAGTGAGAAAGAGACGAAATCCATTTATTGTCGGTACCTTGTGACATTAGGTTGAGCACTATTGCTCGAGGCGGAGATGTTATCTATCCCTCCTCTGGCTGTCAAGACCATGAGTGAGAGGGATGCTGCTATGATGAAAGAGGACAAACATGAAGCTAAGGTTGAGGTTTCATCCCCAACCCTTGCTTCTACGCAGAGCGGCCGTGTGTACCAGGGTGTGCATGTTGCTGGTAAGAGGGCTTTTGGTTTGTGAAAAGGTGGTGGCTAATAAATTTTGGTGTTGATAAATGATTTATGTGGTTGTTGCTTTCTCTCTCTACATGCGTGGCACATTTTTAGGGCATTGAATGTTGACTGTGTTCCCTCATGGTAGTATGGGCATTGGTTTCATTGCTTGTGTGGTGGTGGAGGAAAATTTTGGTGGCACTTTGCTTCTTCTTTGTGGCAACTGTGGCAATTTTGGTTTTCCCCATTTCAACAGAATTACCATGTGGGGAATTTTAGAAATGCAGCTGAAATGTGATATGAAATGAAAATTTTGTAATGTAATTGCATTTGAGTGTGAATCTTATTAGCTCCCTTGTTCTATAAAAGGGAACTCAGGGCTCATTTGTGGGGGTTCTAAATTTTTTGAGTCTTTAGGTTTGATACATAAAGGGAAAATAGTATAGGAATACTAGAGAATAGGGTAGTAATATTGTCTTGGGTTTTGAACTTTACATATGAACATCTTAAATAGTGATGTAGAAATTACTAATATCAAAAGTAAATTTCATATATAGTTCATATGCTCTTCTCTGTAAATCACTCGGCAAGTTTTGAATACAATATCAAGCATATTTGGTTCATCTTCAAATGTTTCATTTGAGTGCATGATTTTTTTTTCCTTTGATTCAATGAATCAACAAAATTTTTAAGTGAGGACATTGATTTGTTGTGATTTACTTAGAATTTGGTAAGAAGTGATGAATTATATGTCGAGATTTTCCATTTTCCATAATGTAAGTCTTTATGAAAATAGTCCATAGTCATCAGCTTTAAATAATTTTTGCATGATAGGTCATAATATGTATGAATCTATTGCCCAATAGATGAAGGCACTAGTCTATTTGTTGTGGTATTTACATTTTGAGTGATAATGAAGAGTTGGAATATTTATTCAAGGTTAGACTACAAATGTTTTAAATTTTTCTACAATGGAGCATGCATGTGAAGTATTTCCCTTGTTCTTGGTAGAGTAATGGCTATTTGCTTGAAGATTAGCCAACCTTTAAGTGAATTATGTTATTTATCGATGATAGGAACTGACCTACTGTTTAATTTTTCATTCATTAATATTGTCAAGTTAAATAATTCTTAGGAACACCCTCCTTGGTCCCACAGAGCCTAAAGTGTAGAATATTCTATTCTTTGACCAGATCTTGTCAGTTGGCCATTCATTTTAAGGGTCTTGAACATGGGAGTAGGCTACTCTTTAGAGATCCCTTAGGTGTACTGGAAAAAACACCAACGTGTAGTATATCAAATGCCTCCTTCTACACACAAATGTGTTATTGCAAGATCAGTAGAAGAATCACCAGATGATCAAGGAGGTTATGATGCTCCTCATTCTCACGATGGAGTTGTGAATGTGCTTATGACCAAATCAGATTTTCCTTGTGATGAATACTCTTCTGATGATGAGCCTAATAGAAATGATGTGGGTTTCTAGAGGTAGGAGGTGAGTTCGTATCATTAAAAAGTGTTTTCAGATGGAGAAGGAGAAAATGACTGCACTATCTACACTCTTGAGTCAGACAATGTTTATTTGAGAAGACCATCAAATGAGGAGATTGAAAAATACATAATTGCATTGGCCGCTCAAGTGAGGAGCACACTTCATTTGAGAAATAGGACTATAAGTGGTAATCAAGATAGGCATGGTAGCATGCTCATCAATGAGAAAAAATTAGAAAAGAATGGAACTAAGATAGAAAATAAGAAAGAAGAGATGAAACCTAAAGAAGGTAAGGAAATGAGAATTTGTGCTAAGAAGGTTAGTAAGGCGAAGGTTAATGGTGAAGCTATTGCTCAAGCTGTAAAGGGATGTTAAGATTGCTAGAGAACAAAGGGTTCACCACATGTTTGAATATGTAGAAGAGCTAGAAGAACCAATGATAATTAACTTTCTAGCTACTAGCTTAGAAAATTTTCGTGTCAAAATATTGAAACAAGAAGAATAGGTCTAGCCTACACCGATTGATAGAGACGTCCTAGAGGCCCCACAAGAAGATTCTTTTTGGACCATGTTCTTTGATGGAGCATGTTTCGGGGAGGGATCGGGTACAGGGGTTATTCTCATCTCCCCACAAGGTAAAACCTTAAAGTACTCCTTGTTAAAATTTTCTTGTACAAATAATGTGGCCAAATATGACGATCTCTCAATTGGTCTAAAATTAGCTTCAAAGCATGGAATTAAGAAGTTGAAAGTATTAGGAGATTTTGAACTAATAGTTTCTCAAGTTAGATCCAAATTTTTTTCCAATGATAAAAGGCTCAGGAAATATAGGAATGCAGTTTGGGATACAATTGAGCTCTTTGATGCTTTTAATATAGATTGGATCAAAAGAGGATTGAATGCTAGATTATATTTGTTAGCTAATATTGTTGTTAGGTTGGATGATGTCACTTTTGATGGCATCTCTCAACTAGAGGTACAAACTTAGCATACAGTGCCTGATAATGTTTTCAACTGGCAAGTGTTTGATGATGACAATGATATTATGAGATTTTTGCACTGCATTGACCAATATGAAAGCCAAGAAATTGATATTGGCTCATTAATGGTTGAGGTAATTCAATTCAGAACCTATAAGATTCTCAAAGAACTAGTCTCATTAGAGAGGGTCTTTGATGGCCCTAATAAATTAAATGTTAAGCAAACATCTTACCATAAGGAAGATTTGGAAGAGATAAATCTTGGGACAAAGAATTATCCCAAAAGGGTATACATAGGCAATAATATGAAACCCCATGTTAGGACCATGTTAATCACCCTGTTAAGGAAGTATAGACATGTGTTTTCTTGGTCGTATGATGATCTAAAGGATTATAGGGAATATCTGTTCCAACATGGAATCCCTTTAAAATCGGATGTAAAACCTTCAAGGAAAAAATAGAGGCCAATAAATCCCAATTTGCAACAAAATAAATAAGAACTTACGAAGTTAAGAGATGTTGGGATTATCAAGTCAATCAGACATTCCTCATGGGTTTCAAATTTAGTTCCAATTAGAAAAAGGAATGCTGATCTCAAGTTGTGTGTAGATTTTAGGAATCTTAATGTGGCATCCTTGAAGGATAACTATCCTCTGCCTAATATGGAGGCCATGTTGCAAAAAGTGATAGGGTGTGAATTGCTTTCAATGATGGATGGGTTCTCAGGTTATAATTAGGTCATCGTGAGAAAATCCAAATAGTAGAAGACCACAATTCTATTTGGCCTAATCAATGCTAGCACAAAATTTCAAAGTGACATAGATGTGGCCTTTTGTGGATTTTATTGATCTCTTCCTTGATATATATTAGGATGACCTAACTAGTCACAGCAAGAAGGAAGAAGATCATTATTCCCACTTGGAGAAGATCTTTATCAGAGCTTTGGAATATGGGATTTCTTTGAATCCAAAAGAGTGTGCCTTTGGAGTCAAAGAAGGTAAGATGGTGGAGCATATTCTCTCAAAGGAAGGGGTTAGGATTGATCCTTAATGAGTAGAAACTATAGATAGGATCTCACAACCCATAAATTTCAAGGGAATCCAATCCTTCTTTGAGAAAATTAACTTTGTAAGAAGATTTGTTAATTTTGCTGAAATTTTAAGGCCTATTTCTAAAATGTTGAAGAAAGGAGAGAAGGTATCTTGGATAGAAGAACCTACTAAGGATTTTCTAGCCATAAAGGATGCAATCAAGGAATTTCCTATCCTCAAATCTCCTAACTATTCAAAGCCATTCTAGTTATTTACCTTTGCTTCATTTCATATAGTGCCAAGGGTATTACTATAGAAAAATGATGAAGGCTTTGAGCACCCTATTTCACTCTTTATCAACTCCTTACAAGCTTTTGAGCTCAAATATCATGCCACAGAGAAGCAAGCATATTCCTTGGTCAAGGTTGTTAAGAATTTTAGGCCTTATCTAATGGAGCAACTATTGTAGCTTATGTTCCAAGTGCAGTAGTTAAAGTCATATTTACCCAATAGGAGACTATTGGTCAGAGATGTAGAGGGATCAATAAGATCCAAGTGTTCCACATTGACATCTAGATTACAAAGCTAGTAAGAGGTCAAGGTCTGGCCAAGTTGATGGTTGAGACCAACTTGGAAGCCAATCAAATTAATCAAGTTGAACATGAAAATTTTACACCCATATGTGACATGCAGACCTATGGATGGTATAGAAGGATTGTAGAACGGATGCAAATCATGCAATTCCCTGAAGGCATGCCTAAGAATGAAAGAAGAACCCTCAAAATTCAGGCTATCAAGTATGCCATTATTGATGGTGAGATTTGTTGGAGAAGCCCAGAGGGTGTGTTACTCAAATGCATAGATGGGGATTAGGCATAAGACCTCTTGATTGAAATGCATAAGGGAGCATGTGGAGGTAACTATATGGCATAGACAACCACTCATAAGATATTGAGAGTAGGGCTCTGGTGGCCTACAATATTCAAAGATGTCCATAGGTTTGTTAAGGAGTATGATTCTTGCCAGAGATTTAATGGTAAGCTAAAATTTTCTGGTAATTTTCCTTTTAGGCCAGTTTCAGCCCAGGCCCCTTTCCAATAGTGGGGCATCAATTTTATTGGGGAAATGTTAGAAAAGTCAAGTGGGGGTCACTCCTGGATCATCCTTGTTGCCACATATTACTTCTCAAAGTGGGTGGAAGCAATTCCCACTAGGAAAGCAACAAGAAAATTAGTATTTGACTTCTTGATGAGAAACATATTAAGTAGATTTGGACTCCTAGAGAGAATAATTTCTGACAATGCCATGTGCTTCAGGTCTAAATAATTTACTGATTTCTACAATCAACATGATATATTTATTTCTTATTCATCTCCCTGTCACCCTCAAGGGAATGGAAATGCATAATCTAGTAACAAGAGTAACACAACAACGGTAGGAGGGTCCTCAAAGAGAACAATCTAGATCGTTCAATAAGAGTAACACAATAAAAGAAACACTGAATATGGAGGAAAATGCAAAAGAAAATATTCTCATTAATAGAAATCTCAGTTACATTTATCCAACAACATCCAAGCTTACAAAGTCGGCTCACAGGCCTGGTAAAACATACAACACTCTAACATGCTCCTATATGCGAGATGAACATTACAATCAAATCAATATTATTCTTCTTAATCAACTACTACTTGATTAATACTATCCTGATGATTGATTACAAGCTTTATAGTATATCCACAATTCTGGAAACATCCACATTGGCCAAAGATCATCACACCCTCCAAGGAAAGAAAATGTAATGTGCGCATGAATAGGTTAGCATCAAATTTGAATTACTCTTCAATAGGTGCATAAGATGAATTATGGACCTATATTGAAGGTTAGGGACACTCCATAGAACAATTAAAATCAAACCATTAAGATCCACAAGTTACGGGGATGATCCACAACGATTGAACTAGCCAAAAAGTTTGAAATTATTCTAGTGTCGATTCAATAAACTGCCAAGAAATCCGGAAGTGATAACTTTTTAGAAAAAGATCCAATCATGCTCAAATCTTGGAACAAGGAAAATGAATATGTAGATGATGTAATCCAAGATTTACAAGGTCTAGTAAGTAATGATGATGAATCCACGAACATGAATTGAGCAAGAATAGAATAAGAACATAAATTCAAAGAAAATATTTTGTTGGTTGTTGCAAGATTGCCAAGAACCAAGGATGCTCTTGCATTAGACATCTGGGGTTATTGAAAAGTGAGTCCCTAACATTTTTGGGGCCAAAGGAAAACCAATATGGTCTACCTCAACCTGGTAAATCCAAGAAGAATCCTCAACTTGTCTACCTTTCCACTTCACAAGATATTCTTTGTACTATCTTCCACAAGTCTTTCTCCCTTCTTTGACCTCCAAAATCTCCTCAATCGCATCTGATTGTTGTTTAGGAAACTAGTCTTGAAAATTTTCTTTACTGTCTTCACTGAATTCTGCTTCATGATACTGATATAGATCTCCAATGTTGAGTATAGGTGATATACCCATGCCATCTGGTAGTTCCACTTCATATGCATTCCCTTAGTCAAATTTCTTCAAGATCTTACAAGGCTTGAACTTCCTCATCTTCAACTTGTTGTATGTGCCAATAGGAAATATTTCCTTTCTCAAATATACCATCACTTCATCTCCAAATTTGAATTCTTTATGTCTCCTCTTTTCATCTACTTTCTCCTTATACTTCTAGTTCATGTCTTCCAACTATTGTTTCACTTGAGTATGCACTTTCTTATTTGTGTTCTACAAACTCTTCTACTTTAGCACTCCTCTTATCTTCCATACTGATGTCTCTCAGCTCTGATATACCTCTAGGATGAACTCCAGTAACAATCTCAAAAGGTGTCTTTCTTGTACTCCTGTTCAGTGAATTATTGTAAGAAAACTCTTCTTGTGCAAGGACTAAATCCCAACTTCTAGTCTTCTCTCCAACCAAACATCTCAGAAAATTCCCTAAACTTCTATTTACTACCTCTATCTATCCATCAATCTATGGGTGAAAAGTAGAACTGAACTTCAAATCTATCTTCAACTTCTTCCAAAGTGTTCTCCAAAAGTAACCAACAAACTTTACATCTCTTTCTGAAACAATGCTCATAGGTAATCCATGCAATTTGACCACTTCTCTAAAAAAAAAAATTGCTACATGTATTGCATCTATTGTCTTCTTACAAGGTATGAAATGTGCCATTTTATAAAATCTATCTACCACCACAAATACAAAATCATTACCTCTTTCTGTCTTCAGAAAACCAAGTATGAAATCCATGCTGATATCCTCCCAAGGTCTCTTCGAAACTGTCAAAGGCTTATACAATCCAACATTCTGACTACTTCCTTTTGCAACTTGACAAACTCTGCAACTTTGCACAAATCTCCTAACATCATTATGAATATGTGGCCAAAAGTAATTCTCACTCACTAATGCCACTGTCTTATCAACTCCAAATTGCCCTAAAATTCCCCCACTATGCTTCTCCTTTACCAAGTTATCCCTCATTGAACTCCGGGGTATACACAACTTACTACCTCTGAACAACATATCCTCCTGAATGAAATAATACAACCACTAACTTCTATCCTCCAAAATGAGTTCTTTACATGGCCATAAGGTTCTGCAAAATCCTGGTCTTCCTCATACAAGTTTTTCAACTCATCAAAGCATAATACCTCCACTCTCATCTATGTTAGTAAATTCCTTCTACTCAAAGCATCAACAACTCTATTTGACTTTCCACTCCTATGCTTAAGAAAAAAAGTATAACTTCGCAAGAACTCTACCCAACTCATGTGTCTTTGATTCAACTTACCCTAACTGTTCAAATATTGTAATGAATGATGATCCGTATACAACACAAACTCCTTAGGAAACAAATAATGTCTCCACTTCTTCAAGGCTTGAACTATAGCATAAAATTATTGATCATACATTGAATATCTTCTCCTATAATCATTCAATTTCTCATTGAAATAAGCTATAGGTCTTCCTTCTTGACTCAACACTGCTCCAATTACATTTCCACTTTCATCACAATCTACTTGAAATACCTCATTGAAATATGGTATAGCCAACACAGGTTGCTCATCCACCTTCTGCTTCAATAATTCAAAACTTTGATATGCTCCATATGTCCATCTAAAATCCTTCTTATGTCCTCTCATTGTTTCTATCATAGGACTGCAAATAGAACTAAAATTTCTAATGAACTTGTAATAGAAACTAACCAATCCATGAAATGATCTCATCTCTCCAATGTTATCTAGTGTAGGCCACTCAACAATCACTCTTACCTTCTAAGGATCCATCTTCAATCCATCGACATATTTCACAAATCCCAGATATACCAACTCCTCCTTCATGAAACTACAGTTCTTAATGTTTATCAACAACTTGTCTTATATGCAACAAGTGTTCTTCTCTACTCTTACTGAAAATCAATATGTCATCCAAATACATGATCACAAACTTACCCAAGAATTTCTTCAATACCTCATTCATTAACCTCATCAAAGTACTCAATTCATTTTGCAATCCAAAAGAAAGAGCCAACCACTCATACAATCTTTCATTTGTCTTGAATGTTATTTTCCACCCATCTCCTTCTCTGATTATGATATGATGATATCCACTCTTCAAGTCTATCTTTGTAAAGTACTTAACTCCACTCAAACAATCCATAATGTCATCCATCTGGGGAAAACGAAATTCATACTTCACCGTGATCTTGTTTATGGATCTAGAATTTGTACACATCCTCCATTCTCCATCCTTCTTAGGTGCTAGTACAGTAGGTACTACACATGGAATTAAAATTTCTCTAATCAAACCCTTCCTCAACAACTCTTGCAGTTGTCTATTTAACTCCTCATTCTATGTCGATGTAATCCAATGTGTTGCTTTATTAGGAAAACTAACTCCAGGAATCAAATCCATACAATGACTAATACTCCTTACAGGTGGCAATCCATTAGGTATATTATCTGAAATGATCTCTTCATACTATGTCAACAACTCCTTTCTCTCTTCTAGGAGTTCTGCATGCTTCAAGTCTTCATCCTTCTTAGGAACCAAGGCATAACACACATTTTCATGTCTCAATCCATCAAGGAATCTCCTTCCATCAACCAGAAAAACTCTAGCATTCATACAAACCTCAACTTTAGGAAAATATTCCAATGGCAACAAAAATTGCTTAATCCCATTAGCAACAATGGTGTATATATTCTTCTTTTCATTATGAATAGCTTGTCTATCATACTGCCAAGGCCTTCCCAACAAAACATGGAATATATCCATAGGCATGGTAATTTCAAATCTTCAATTTCACCAAACATTGTTCACTTACTAGGATCTTATGCTCATCTTGAATCCAAGTAATCTGATAGGGCTTCAGGTGTTTCAATCTTTCCAACTTCAATTTAGTCACCATCTCTTCAGAGACCAAGTTCTCAGAACTTCCACTGTCAACAATCACTTTGCAACATTTACCATTTACCTTGCATCTGGTCTAAAATAAATTCTTTCTCTGCAATGATTCTTTCTCCAACTCACTTTGACACAATACTCTTTTGTTCACCAACACTTCTCCATCTTCTAGTTTATTAGTTGATCCAACTTGTTCTTCCTCAAGAAAGGCTATCCTTCTATTATTCTTTGTCTTCCTGCTTGTCTCTCCCTGATTGCATTCAAATGCTCTATGTCCTTCTCCACCACATTTATAGTAGGTTCCTTTGAATATCCTTTTCTCTTGTCCTCTATCATCTCTTCTATAACCATCATTTCAATAACCACCATAACCTCCTCTCCTATAAGAGTTATCATCACCTCTCTGGTATGAATTTTCATTCTTACTAACGCCCTTATCTTTGTTCTGATATGAAAAATATCCTCTTCCTCCTCCAGTAAAAGTTCTTCCTCTTTGAAATCTTCCACCTCTTCCTCTCTATCTTTGCTCATGTCTCTTATTGAAATTCTCCTCTACTTTTAGGGAACACTGATATGCCTCTTCCACACTTTGCAACTTGATCAAACTAATTTCATCTTGTATGGACGACCTCAAACCATTCACATATCTAGCTACTTTCTCAACCTCATCCTCTGAATGTCCAGATCAAGTATGAGTTGAAAAACAAGAAAATGGGTTAGTTATATAGCATCAGGGGGAAAATTATTCAATCTTCTTGACCAAGAATGATAAAAAAAATGACACTCCACATTGAAAAGACATTCAATTATCTCTTGGAAATCAATTGTGAATGTATAAAACAAAGGCAGCAACAAGTTGGATACATAGATTAGACAAAATACTGAAGGAGTATCACCGATATAACCTTTTCATTTTGATGTTGTGAAATTAAAAAAACTTGCTTACATTCATACTCAAGAGTGTAAATTAATGGTTGCACGAATGTACATTATGTAAATATTCTCTGATTGAAATAAGAATGAACAAAAGGATTTCCATAATTTGTAGTGAGAAGGATGGGAGGTTGGATAGAAGCCAAAAAATTTAGTGTGGCCAAGAATTCTCAAGTAATATTATGAAATTTTCTATAATTATAATTGGATGCTATCACCTTGAAGGATAAAAAATGGAAGGATCAAGCTCTTGGAAAATAAAGGGTAGAAAACAACAAGGTGAAAGAAGTCAACATAGATGTAAAAAATAGAAAACTAAAAAAAGGGAGGAACCTTAATAAAAAGAAAAAAAATTGAACCAAGACCTTATCAATCAGTTACTTGGTTTAGGGCGAAAGGCTAGAAGGTTTTCACAACTAAGGGCCAATGTAGAAAAGTTTGAGAACAAATGCAAACATATAGGAGATGCATGGACCCCTATTAGAGGCTATGAGTTTTATTCATGTTCCACTATCATAAGAGAAATAGGTTTGAACCAATGTGCAATCCTTGGAGTTTTAATTTGGGAAAACTCATCATTCCAAATGTGTTCATGAATGTAGAACTTGTGAAACTTCTAGCTAAAGACTACAACCTAGACCTAGAAGCTATTTGCAACCTGCAAGGTGAGCCCTTGATACATGTGTCCAAGACTGCACTTTGTGAAGTTTTTAACCTAAGTGACACATGTGATGAGCCAATTGTACATGATGATTTGGAAAGGGAATATTGGAGAATGGACATGACTTATAAGGGATGGATATTGCCATTACATATACCTAGAAAGGATGGAAACCTTATTCCACTTGAAGATAATGATGGGCCTTCTTTTCATGTTGATTTATTTAAACCCTACTTGAAACACAAATATTTCTCAGTGTGTCAAGAATTAGGGACTGAGGCCTTTGAATTCATGACAATAGGTCCAATGGTGATTGCAGAATATATAAAGTGCCACAACGCAAGGCTATTTTATTATGCCTCACATATTTTCAAATGGATTGACTTAAGGTTAATGGAAATAAAAAATGGATCACTCGCACTATATTTCAAGTATTATTCCATTCTCATTCATATGATATTGTATTATGGAAAGGAGATAGGGATATGTCTAGAAGAATTGAAAATTACACAATCTGATAAGGAAGATCAGTCACTGCCAGTACAATTGTGAACTATTATTTGGGACAGTGGATTTGTGGGTTCTAGTTATGTTCATTTTGAGGAATATTTGGTCAAGATATTCTATAAGTTTTTTAATCACCAGTGTGATTATTCTTTGACTGATGAGATTAAGAGATTTTTGAGACACAAAGATTTTAATGGACCTACAACCATTGGTCACAATTGGGGTGATTCGTATTGTTATGTTGATGCGACCATGATTAGGGTGTATGGTTTTGAGGATACACCTTTTCTTCTCCCAAAAATAGTACCGAATAGAATCACATATTTTGAAATTGTTAGAAAATTGGATTATTCAAGTATTATGAATTAGATTTCCTATGAGAAACAATCATTCATGCCAAGAACATTTTGTTTTGTAGACTTTGTTGTGTTGTCAAAGGAAGGGTATCATTTAATTTTGAATAAGTTATCACATTTCAATTTAAAGAAATATCCACCAAGAAAGGGATTCTATCCTAAAGGCTCCATTGATTTTTCTAGAAAGAAAGTAAACTTGGGTGGATATGTTCATATACCCTGTCCACATGATGACATAATCAGAAACATGGAAGAGAGGGAAGTTGAATTGGCCATTGATGAGTATAATAGAAAGATGGAGCAAAAAATGAAGGACATAGAAGAAGCAGAAATGTTGTCTTTTAGGATTGAACAATCCTCTGGTGAAAATGAACAACAAGGTCAAATGGATAAAATTTATAAACTGAGAATAGAGAACTATCAACCTCCTATTAGAGAATGAGAGGTTGAAGATATATCTAATGCAAATACTAGGTAGTTAGCCTATAAATATTTTGGTTCTGATGATGAATTTATAAGATCTCCTGAGTTTAGGTCATTCTTATACAAACAAAAGGGGAAAGAAATAAGGGAGTATGTCATAGACATTACACATAGAAATGAAGCCCAATTGTTGAAAACCATGAAATTAGATGTGGAAAATGAGATGAAGGATATGACTTCTGAGAGAGTGAGGAAATTGTGAGGAATCTAGCATAATGATTTTCCCTGGTTTGGACTTGAACTCAACTCTTGTTTTTGATAGTTTCTTGCATGATAATGGTGATACACATAATCTCAATCCTAAAAGGATCAAAATATAATCCTGATGGGAATTCTCTCATGATTTGGGCCCTGTATCCTCCACATAAGAAATCTATTATCATTGACACCAAAAATGAATTTGGCCATGTAATGAAATTGAGGGTAGGAGAAATTAATCCTATGGCTAAAGCTGACATTGGTATTAATGTAGCCAAACTAAATAAGGAACAAATTCAAATGTTGATCAAGGAAAGGGATATGTATAAAATGAATAATGAGAAGATACTCAAGGAAAATTATTTCTTTAAGGAAAGGTCAAAGGTACATTGGAGGGATCAACTAAATTATTAACTCAAGGGGAATGTTCAAAATCAAAAGAACACAGTGAAGAATCAAATGTACATGCTCAGGTGAAGAAAACTATGTTCGATGCACTCTCTGTAGTATTCCAGAAAAGGCATGCCAACTTGATGGTTTGGATGAACAAGTTTTGGGTGACTCATTCCAAGGGTTATGTTGTAATTCAAGAACACAAAAGGATAAATGACAAAATACATGAGAAAATATAGAAATTTCAAAAGAAAAGTACTTCGATAGTGGAGCCCTCACAGCTACTAAAGATATCATGAGACAACAAAAGAAATTCTATGATGAACTTCAAGGAAATGCAAAGGAATTTATTGATGCTGTAAAACAAGGAGTGCCTATATTATTCAAAAATGATGGAAACCTAAAAGACCAGAGTGAATGGATAAAGGAATGCAAGTTGATATTGCATGGAGCCATGGAAGTTGCAAAGAACGAAGAATCAACACTAGATGAGGCATGTGAGCATTTAGGGAAAATGGTGATCATGGAGATAGCTACAAGGAATGTGTTAGAAGATGTTGATACTCACTTCAGACAAGATTATTTAGATCATATAACAAAATTCCATTTATGGGTCACTAGAGCTTAATTTGTTAATGTTTTAATGTTGTTCATTTAAAAAAACATCTATGAAGAGGTGCATCCTCTTGAAAACATTGGTATATAAGTTGGATATGTATTGATTAGAGGATGAGAGTGAATAGGGATAAAATAGGAGATAGAAGAAATACTTTCAGAATTTTTATGGGTATGCGCAGGATCATCATGGAAAAAATAGTCCCTTAAGTGGCAAAATTTTTAGAAAAATCAGAGTTAGGAAACTTGACGTAAAAATTTGAATAAGTTATCTCTTTATTTCAAAAATATGTAAGAATAGAATCTATAGAAAATTGAATGTAGTTTCTAAACTACTAGGTTTATTTAAAAAAAAAATCTATTTGGTGAAAATTTGAAATTTAAATGTAGTGGTACTTAAATTTCAGGGAAAAAATAAGAAGTAGGTGTCTGTCTAACCACCCAAACCACAATAAAATGATAACATATTTTTATAATATTTTAGATATAAGTAGATGACTCATGCCCCAATGTGATGCATATTTTTTTGTAATTTTTTTCTAGGTAAAAATTAATTATGAATTTTTTATTACAAATTTTTAAAAAATATAAAAACTGGTACATTTGACCACTTTAACTTGGTCAAAAATTCATGAAATTCAATTTTTATTTTTTAATCCTATAGTATGCAAATCATAGAATGTGACACATGTTTTGGATTCAAAAAATGTGATACTCTTTGAAATCTATAGATGTTTTTCAATTAGCCTATCGATCAAGAGTTTAGTCATAATTTGAATAGAAAATGAATAATAATTACTTATTAAATTCAAAGTAATGCATAATTTATATCGGCGGAAAGCTAAGAATCTCCTTTAAAAACCCTTTTCGATTCATCAATTTTGGGTAAAAAAATATTCGTCAGCCACATACCCATCATATTGCCACTTTTTGGCCCATCATGATCCTGCGCATACCCTTATCATATAGATTATATTGTATGGACCATGATGCATGCATAAGTTTTGGCTGAAGATAATTGAAGATCTTTAATTCTGTGTTGCTCAAGATTGGTGTCTATTTTTTATTAATTAAAAGTAATTATCTAGCTATCTCCTCATTGCTACTTCTTTGTTATTTGAAGTTGTATATCAAAGTTGACATTTAAATTTCATCAAAACACATTTGTTGTTATTGAGTGGTCAAGTTAATTGGTTTTTGTCAAAGAATTAAAATCCTCTTAATTGATTACAAGAACTTGGGGGTAACATTTGGATCAATAAGAAGAGTTAGGTAATTGATAATATTTTCATACTATCTCCACATTGATGTTATCTTGTTATTCAAATTAGGGGTATACTTTATTTTTTCAATACACATTTGTTGTCATTGTGTGATTCTATTAATTGGTTCCTTCAAGGAGGGATTAAAACCCTTTTAATAAATCATAGTAATCTTATAGGATCAATTGGATAAATAAGAAGAGTCTTTCAATCACATCCCTTCACATTTATACAAGGTATAAATAAATTTAAGTGCAAAATAATTAGAATTATAACCAACACTAGCCACCTATTATAGAACTACATTGACTCCGCATACCCAATAAAGCACTGGTCCATCACATTCATACACTACTTATCTACTTTCATATTATAAATCCACAATTATCACATTGGAACCAAAATAGTTATCAAACCTCTATTTATTTGACACTTTATGCCATTATGGATAGATTCATAAGTTCAATTAAACTAGACAACTTTAAATCTACCTCAGCAATCAAGGTCTACCTACCTAGGTCTAGCAGAGCCTAAAGAGTAGGGAGTCATCAATCACATAGGTTACTTCGTTCATTGGTTAAAAAATGTTACAAGTCTAATCATAGAGCTCGATGTCCTCTTAGGACTTGTAACCTGAATTTTTGAGATCCAACAGTTTGGTGGATCTATTGGGGAGAAGTCAATTATGAATCTAGGCCTTCATCATAGAGTCAAAAATCTTGTACAAGACTCTGCTAGGAAAAAGAAGTTATAAAATTTTCTCACTTCTCTAAGAATTAAGTGGCTACTCTGTAAGAATAAGTGCATGACTAGGAAATTCAAATACACATCAACAAATACAAACCCTAGAATTCATACATTTAAAGCATCCTATGAGATGAATGGTAGGAGATCCTTTCACCAAGAAAGTCCAAAAAAGAGAAATGGTAGGTGGACTGATAAGAATGGGTCTAGCCCTTCAAAGACTGGTATAAACAAAGGAAAAGATAAAGTAACAGATGTAATTAATGAAGGTAGGGAGAACTTAGAATAATAATTCCTTACAATGAATAATAGTTTTGATCCATTGCATGGATCATAATTCCATGGTGATGATTTAGGAAAAGATCCTCATACTCCTTTTGAAAAGGAAATTTATAGTCATCCTATTTTTAAATGGAATGAGGGCCCTAAGAAAGCAAAGGAGTTAAGAGACCAAATTGAGGTAGAGCAAGATCAAATAAAAAATGAATATGATTATAAAACGTCATCACATCAAGGAGAGGAAAACCATGAGGGGTTTTTTGATTACACTGCTAGTGATTTTGAGGGTATGAATAACCAACAATTTTGAGTACATTTTAAGTGGAAAAGACAACTTATAGAGAGACAACAAATGATACAAGAAGCCCAAGAGATAGACCAAAAGTTGGCACAATTAAATATTCAGGCACAAAAACAACCCAAGTATGTCCCTCCACATAAAAAGGGTGGTAATTTCAATCCACAAGGAACATATCAAAACAAAGGTGCTCCAATTAATTCAAAAGTACCTCACAACACAAGTGGTAACCCAAGACAACACACCCAACATAATGTACCATCACAAAGATCCCTACCTCCAAATACTGGCAATGTTCCCTAGCATTATCCACCACCAGGTCAACAATATGCTCCACTACATCAGCAACAAGTGCCACATCAAAACACATACTCTCATTAGCACATCCAACAAAATTTCTACCAACACCCTCACTATGGATACATGTACCATCCCAACCCACCACCTATGAATCTGCATCGATAGAATCCCATGAGCACATGTAGGAAATTCGATGTGACAGGACATTAGTTATACCCATATCCAATGGAAAACAATACATGGTTCCCAAATTCACTAGAAACAATGTGATATCGGTTGAAGAACACATCAAAAATTTCAATCCCTTCATACAAGATATTTCTATGGAATACAAGCATGTGAATATGAGATTATTCATGATGTCACTAATTAAAGAGGCAAGAGACTAGTTCAATGGTTTACCTGATGCTTCAATCGATTCAATAGAGGACTTTCATAGCCAGTTTCTAGAACAAGATGGGAATCAGTGTGCCCCTGATTTTTCCCTTCATGAATTGTTGAGTATTCAAAAATACCAAAACGAGTCAGTTTATGACTTCAATTAGAGGTTTTCAAAATTATATAAAAAATACCATAAGGTTACAAACTAACTAACCCAGCAGCCCTAAGTATTTATTTGAAGGCCTCTGATCCAAAAGTGGGGTATGAACTTAGAAACAGATGCCCTAGAAGTTTAGCTAAAACAAAAAAGACAACATTAACCATTCAAAACAACAAGAAGGTTGTAGGGATGATGGGAAAAAGGGATAACCTTAGAGTTCCTCAAAAATTTAACAATTCCCAGAATAAGCAAGAAAATTCATACAAAAATGAGAGACCAAGGTTGCATGATATGTCATATAACACAAATTGGAAGGATGGAAAATCTGCAACTCATAGACCTAAGTATAAAGAAACTCGTGATCCCTTGAAGAAAAAATTAGCTTACATGGTCAATAAAAACCCTTAGTGTCAAGTTTGTAATTTTTCCCATTTCCAAGACCATTGTGTTGTAGCACAATCAATACAAGAAGAAGAGTTTCCATATGACAATGAAGAAGAGTATACCATAATATATCTCACTTAACATACCCTACATCCAATTGAACAAGAATATTCATCCTCAGGTGATGAAGGTTATGAGTATGATGTAAACAATCAGAGATACAAAATTCACATGGAAGAAGAGCAAGTCTTCTCTAATCAAGAAAATGAAAGAAATGATGAATCACAACCTTCTTACACACCACCCAGGCCAAATAAGTATAAGTTGAGAAGGTCAATTAAGGAGGAGATTAAAGAGTTAACTATTTCTGTAGTCGAGTAAGAAAAAATCAATTATAGGCTAAGAAACAAAACAACAAATGCAAATGAGGGTACTCCAAGGGGATTATTTGTGAAAGATAAAGAGAAAGACAAGGAAAAAAAAAAAAAAGGAAGAAAA
>VDFB02119125.1:0-28929 GCA_007258455.2 Sequoia sempervirens
TGCTCAAACTTCTTCTCACTCTGCTCTTCAATCGAATGATTTGGACACTATTCACACATCTACACTTTCTCTGACATACATTCTCTCTTATGCACACACTAACTTTACTCAGACAATCGCTCTTATATATTTGCAACATGGAATTACATCAACAACCTAGTCGGCCAAAAATATAAAACATATTTTCAATGTCGGCCCAATTTTTACAAATAAACTTTCAATGTGGATCAAACACCATTGGCTAATATCATGATGCGACCTGAAAATTGATATCCTTGAGCATTCCAAACATTCAAAAATTAAATCTTCAAGGATCCGCAACATGCCACAACCATCATGTTGGCCAAGAACATGAAAACCTGAACATACTGAGAAAAAATCTTTGACCATGAGCATGCCAATCAATGCAAACGTGCAACAAAGATAGAGCATGATCTAGAAACAACAGAGAAACATTCACAACAACTATAATTACCAAAATTATACCAACTTTAATCAAGAACATTGACAGAGACCACAAAGACACTGTCAGAACACAAATCTTCATAACTTGAACAAATCTTCACGTGGACCTCTGAAACTTCCGGTGGATGGACTAGATACATTCAACAATAAACCCGTTAGTCCACAATAGTTGATCTTCAACGTATATAACAAGAAACCTTCATGACCTTCATAGTTCCACTGGGAACCTGAAACTCTTTCTTTAACAATTTTCTCAATATCCTCGACATATACAACCTTGAATACAATAATGCTAATAGTGTTGACATCAATGACAACCACAACATCCAACATAAAGGAAATGAATCCATGCTCATGGAAAAAGGCTCCGCAGTTCAAGAAAATGGTAAGGTTGAAAATCATGATGAAGAATAAGTAGTAGTTGACCTTGAGGGTGAGTTAATTAGTGCTTTAGAAGAAATTGATAACTTGAGGGAGGAGGATGACAATCTAAGAAAGGAGAACAAGAAGTTTAAAATGCATGCACAAAAGGAGATTGATAAGCTAACCAAGAATCTTGAAGAGTCTATTTAGTTGGTGATTAGTCTAAAGACACAAGTTGAAGAGGAAAAGAGGGTAGAAGATGTAGTTAGATATGAACTATAGTCTAAATAAGGTGAGTGTAAGAAGTTAGAGGTTGAAATAGTGGCTCTAAGGAATGACCTAGAAAATGCTAAGGAGTAGATTGACAAAGGTTTGAAATTGAAAGGTGGTACTGAGATATTAGATGAGTTGACCAACTCACAAAAGTCATCAAAAGAAAAGTCTGGTTTTGGTTTTAAAAAGGGTAAAAGTCCAACCAAGAACACATTTGCTAAATCGTATGATAATTTTAAAGTAGAAGAAAAGTGTTGCACAAAGAATGAAAAAGCTGGCAAAAATATTGCCACTGAGATAAGAAAACTAGATAAGAATGTTGCTAAGATGAAGAAGCTAGATGAAGAAATGAAGCCTGCAACAGATATGAAGGTTGAGAAATCAGTTCCTGAAGACTTGAAGAAAAAGCAACATACAAAGGGAGTTGATGTACAAGAATTCACAAGGACGAGATACATCAAGAAGCCAAATCAAAGAAGACCACCTCATCTTGCACAAAGAAAAGATATGACCAGGTATTCCTCATTTTTTTATGGTTACTGTTATTCATGTAATCAGTTTCATCATAGGGATAGAGAGTGTAGGGCTACAGCTAAAAGGAGCACAGAATATATGAATAGAAATTCATTTGCTCCCATAGTGGATATGAATGTAATGTGATTTATTTGGAACAATTTTGGTCACATAGCCAAGTATTGTAGAACAAATTATGTTAGACCAATAACACAAAGCAAAAAGATGACAAATATGTCCCCAAGAGTGAACAAAGGTTCACATGTCCCTGAAAAGAAGGCTGACAAGGCAGAGAAAAATCCTAATAAGGTATGGAGAAAGAAAGGTCAAAAAACAACTCAAAGTGGTTGCTTCTGCCTCACTTCACTAAATTTTAGTGATAGGGCATGGGTCCAGGGGGAGCCTCATAGATATTTCATTCATCCCTGGATAGGAAAAGAGAGATCAAGTTAGGTAATTCTGGTTTTACAATTTTCTAACGACTTGATGGTTGTAGATTCAAGATCTCTTCTCTTTGAATTGCTTGTCAAAAGGGGAGAATATTTGTAGTTGGGAGAGAGAAGTTGTGTAGGTGCTCTGCTGAGAGTAAATATACAAATGTTCTTTGTTTGCAAGAAGAGGAGATATGTCTGAGGGGGAGTTGTTATGTATATACATTCACAATTGTTTTTGTTATAATTGGTATAGAGTGGCTCCAATTGGTATCAAACCATTGTGAATTGGTACAAAATAGTTTAGTTGGTACAAAGCTTGAAGTGGAGCAAGTGCTCATGTGTGAAGGGAGAGAAAATGAAGCAAGGTCTAAGGGGGAGCTGCTATTGGTACTAGACCAATGTTATATTTGGTACAAAGCAATTCAAAAGTTTAATTGGTACAAAACATGTAGTGGCATATGGGTAAAAGCACAAAATTGTGTCACTTTCGACCAAATAAATAGTTCTAAGCGAAACATTTTCAGCCGAAAAAGTTTCGACATAATAGGTTTCAATAAAAACCATGTGGCCTATACATGGCACACAGGGTTTTGACTGAATAAGCTTCAACTGAGTCTAAAACAAATAAATTTTTCCCTTTGCCACTTTGAAATTGGCTTATTTTATGTGTGGGGTTTCTATAGAAAGGGTTTTGGCAGAAACCCTTTCTACTGAAACTGGCTATGTGGCATCCTAGTTGGCAACCAACTCAGTTTTTTTCAAAATTTTCTAAAACTTTCAACTTCAACTAAGTATTTCTTCAGTCAGAATGATGTTTAAAAAAAAAAAGAAAAATACCCTTTTATAGAGCATGGAGTGGTGAATTTGAATATGTAATTTTTTAAATATTTTGATTAGTTTTTATATATTTTATTTTTAAAATATTGCAAGCAGGTTGTTAAAGTTAAAAAAGAGCTAATTAAAATTTTAAAAATAGTAAAAACATATTTAAAAATTTAAAAAAATATATGGTGCACTAGAGGAGAGAGTCCTCTTCAAAGGGTATAATTTTTTTTTGAAAATGATTTAAAAAGTAGATAATAGTTGACATCCCATGAAAATTGTCAAATCCTAACAAGTTTGAATTTAAAACATTATTATGAGAAAAATGTACATCAAAATTTGATATTTTTTTTCCATGCACTAGATATTGAAGTTACCTATTTGGAAAAAAAAAATTAGGGAAAAATGAAGTTTTTTTCAATTTGTTTCTTGGCGTCCCATGAACGTCACTTTTTTCTGAAATTTTCAGCATTCCAAAATCTGTTCTTAAATTGATAAAAAAATGATTTTTTTTAAAATCTAAAAAGTTATAGGAATAAACGTCATCAAAATTTCTACATTTCATTAGTTTACATCATTTTGAAATTCAAAACATAAAGACCACTTTTATGTGGTCGAAGTTCAATTTTTTTTTTGCTGTTGGTTGATTCCTTTATAAAGTGTGACACAGGTTTGTGCTTTTACCCATATCAATTTGGTATCAATACTTTTTTGGGCATTTGGTTTTTCCATTAAGGTTAAAGGAGGAGTAACAGCTACGAAAGACCCTTTTCCATTGATGTTAAAGGGGGAGAGATTTATAAAAATGCTCATTAATTGGTATAGAGCATTTGGAGCTGGTATAAAGTAGGTTAGTTGGTGCTCAGCATTTGGTTTTTCCATCAATGACAAAGGGGGAGATTGTTAGCAATTTTATTTTAATTGATGTCAAAAGTGTCATTGATGTTAACGGAGAAATCATAGATGCAGTGGATCTAGTTCTAGAAGAATTGGTGAAGGTTGATGAGGAAGGAACATGTTTTGCAACTATTGCAAAGTTGCTCAAAAAGTTGCAATGTTGTCATGCAATATTGCTATGAGGTTGCAGAAGTCACTTCTAGAGGTTCGTAGAGGAATCTGACTATAGATTTGACATGGGTTTTTTGTGCGGATTTGATTAGTCTAGTTTGTATGATCATAAGAAGTTAAATATGCTTAGGAATGCCTTGTTTATCTCTCATTTAGGGTTTTACTATTAAACCCTAATGCTTGCAGTCATGGTGCTTTCATAGGGTTTATGTTTTTGTGTTGATTGGGAATTGGCAGTTGTAGGTTGCTTAAGTAATAACTTAAGCCTTTGAAGTCGTATGTGCAACCGACCGCTTCATCTAGCATTTTTTGGCCTAGCAAATATTTAATAACCATAATGTTTCCTAAGTTGCGCACATAATATTAGCCCATATCTTAATCATCGGTTGTGATCAAGGCTTGAAGATTGACAACCTCCCCGCTAGTTTGTTGAGAAATGGTGGGCACATGTCTTTAGCTCATGGGATGGTGGGCTTGTGATGTGTGGTTTGGTGGACCCCATCCTATGAAAGTTGCACGTGATAAAGATCGACAACGATTATCAAACGAATCTTTTATCCGATGGCTACATTTTAAAGTTGGACAGTAGATAAGATCAACGACATAGATTGAAATGGGAAAATCCAATGGTGATGTTTTAAAGTTTGAACGTTAAATGGAGAACAGTTGATCATGACATGAAGACATCAAATCAATGACCAAAATTCAAAGGTGAAGATCACAAATGACTAGGTCAGTGTGGACGCGGGTTTTGATTGGTAACCAACATAGAAGATGGATTTAATTGGTCCAACTTCTCCAACGACCATTTTTATTGGTGGTTTGATTTGTTTAATGACAACATAGATTTGAAAGGCAATTGAAATCAAAATCAGATCAGATAATTAGGAGAATGCATTAAATGCATATTAGGGTTAGGGTTTTGCAAACTACGATACATAGTAATATCTAATGAATTAGATTTGATATTGCTGATGACGAATGAATTAATGTATAGGTAGCTTACTGGTGAAGATAGCAGGAAAACCCTAATAGATGCTTCCAGATGTGCTGGATGGTGGTGCAAAGTTCAAGGCAATTATTGCAGGTCGGTGAAGGAATGCAAAAGAAGACAATCAAAAAACTGTTCAAGTGTAGAGGTGAATAATGTAGCAGAGTGAGAGGGTGAGTTGGATTGCGGATAGAGAATGCACAAGTTGTGAATGAGTAGAACCAAAACAAAAAATGAGAGATCTTTATCAGGGTTTACATTCAAGGTGCAAAACAAAGAGAGGTGTGCAGGGCAGAGAGTTGAGTTGCAAAGATTGCACCAAAGAATTTGTGCAGTTGCAAATTAAGTTGCAATGTAGAATTGTATTCAAAATTTGTAATATTTTGAGTGGTAAATTAGATTGGTGGGTGCCATTAGATATCTGGGTAGATGCTCAGATTAGGGAGTGGGTGCTTCCTTGGAGTGGGTGCTCCTAAAACCAGGGGATTGGTGTCTCCTTAGGGTTGGTGCCCTTAAACCTTGTAGAAAAACATTTAATTGTGAGGCTGGATTAGGACATTAGATCCTAGCAACATTTCTCATCATGGTTTTTCCCGTCTTGGGTTTTCCACATACATCTTGTGTTATGTGATCATGTGTGTGCATGTTTATGTTTCTGCATAATAACTTTTAATCTGCACATAAAGAGATTAAGGATTTAATCTGCATAAAAGTTCTAAGGGCTAAATTTTAAAACTGATCTACTGATTCACCCTCCTCTCAGTAGATTGTTGTGTTCCAACATGTGATTCTTTGCTAGGTTTTATGGAACTTGGTATTAAAATGTATGATAGCCTCTTGCATGACTCTTTTGATAGTGATTGCTATTGAAGTAGAGACAACCAGTCTTCTTTCTCATTAAATCAATCGAAGAATTCATCTTCAAGCTGGTCCTAGGTGGCAATGGAGTTCGGCGGCAAGGACCTATACCAGTCAAGAGCTTTCCCTTTGAAGGATGCAACTAGCAGTCTCAAAGCTATGTTTTAATTTGTAACATGGTGTGTCATGCAAACATTCACCAAATCTTGAAGATGCTCCACAACACTTTTAAAATTCTCCCGAGTTGTGAATTTGGGGAGTGCCTTTAAGGCGTTAGTAGGAATAGGATCCCAAGTAGTTGGAGCTACTAGAGGAGTAAGTGGGCTACCACTATTCCATGCAATAAAATTTCTTGGTGATCCTAGAGCAGCCATTTACTGTGGTTGTTGAGTTGCACTTGATCCCACAACACTTTGGTGAGTTACAACCACAAGTGGCAATAGTAATAAACCTAGATTTTTTTGCTGCAAATGACCAAGTTGTGATAGGCCTTCGACTCATAAACTCTGACTTCTAATTAGGTTTGAATATGTCCCACCTGGCATGCCAAAAAATGAACTATTGATGCTTAAAACTTCTGCTCTAAGAAAGTAACGTCCTATGGGAGGTTTCATAAACATGGGACCTAATTTTCTATCTATGAAGCAACCTCTGAGGTTTTAGATGTTGGCCCTTCAAATATTTTAGGAGAAAAGGGGAAGAAGGAAATGTGAGAAAAACTAAAAAAAACTAAGGTGATACATCAAAATCACTTTTGGTATCCACTCTAAACTTGCATAATATCGATCAAAACCTTCAAAATGTCACAAACAATTAAAAAAAAGAACTTGCATGATTTAAAGCCTGCAACATTTATCAAAAAATTATACTATTCTAAGCAAAAAACAAAAACGACAAACAATCATTGAGTTCACACAATTTGACATAGAACACCGCATCCTCTTCATTGTTGGGTGAAGAACAAATTATAAAGGCTCAAAAGCATAATATGAAATAATCAATCCTTCTTGCGAGGGGCACTTGCTAAGGTCTCAGAAATGAAACAAAAACTGCTACTATCTCTCTTTAGAACTACAAAAATTATAAATTGTTCTCTCTAAAAGCAATCTAACTAATCTTGAATTCAAGAACCTAATTATGAACCCTTACAAAAGCTGAAAATCTTCAATATATAGGCCCCATGGATTTGCATGGCTAAGACTTTTGAGGTAAGGAAAGAATGACATATGGATCCTCCCAAGACACTTGGAGTTTCTTGCTTGCTTTCATAATGAGGCCTCCACTAGACAATCAAATCTTGGAAGAGCTTCTACTCACACGTATATCTGATTCTCAGATCCCAGACATGGCACAACCTTAACGCCTAGCAATCTCCAGATGCCAACTCATGCCCTTCTCATGAAATATTTCTTGGGAATAAGGTCCATCCTCTTAGATTATTGGCACATTACTCTCTTGTGAAGGAGACTCCTTTGTTCTTTGAAGTGCTCGGGGATGCCACATAGAAGCTAGTGTCTACCTTTGAATCTCATTTGGGTATTATATGCTGAAAATGTCGAAGCCGCCATGTGGCACCTTGGCATTGTTGCTGAATGGGGTAGGGTAATTACTTGTGGTGGATGAGCGTAGGGGTCCCACGTGTCACAAGTGGGGGAAGCCAATACATAAACTAAAGTCTACAAGGGAGGCCCTGAGGAAAAGAAAAGGCCCATATAAGACACTCAACTTACAACCATGCCTTATATATGGGAGTCATCGTCCATAATTTGAAAGCATGGATTTGATCCACAAAATCCATGAAGGATTAGACTTAAGAGAAAGTTCAATGTATATCCTTCTTCACAAGATTGCATATGTAGATACATAGTATGAATAAGAGTTCAACCATTTAGGAGAAAAACACCAACACTCTTATTGTATAATAATAGGTTGGGAATACAAAAACATTGATAGTGGGTTGTCAAAGTTTTGATTCCAAACTTCAAGCATTCTTTGATGTGCAAGTGGTCACCAATTAGCATGACATAGACAATTTCCTCTCAAAACATAAATAATTTGTCTCTAAGTTTGGAATAGGGTTTTCTATTAGTTCTATCTCATATTTTAATAAAATGAACAATTCTCAAAAAATTCTATCAAATGTACTAACTCAAAATAGAAAATTATTATATTTTAATTACTTTAAGAACCACAAAGTCGAATATAAAAGCTTTGTTTATAGTAAAATATTATAGTGAAAGTTTTTATTTTTTAAATAATATTATTTTAAAATCAAACAAAATTAAGAGCTTAGTCTAGTAATGTGAGAAATTAGGATATTACTTACAAATTAAAGGCTAACAACTTTCTTGATATTTGTGTAATAACAACTGTTTTTGATCTTCCTAATTGTAAATTTATAATAAGATTAAAATAAATACATAAAAAATAAAAGCAAAATTATAAAACAATGATAACAATGAATGAATTTAAAATTTTCACATAAAATTAAAATCTTAAATTTAGTATTACAATTAAAAGTAAGTTACAAAATCTACATTAAAAAAATATTCAAGATAAAAATTAAAAAAAGGTCCAAAGGCCATTAGATTATAGGCTTTCATGTAGGTTATGACATAGGGGAGAGGACCAGTGAAACCCCCTAATTTCCCACTTCTCAAACTCCTATTTGAAAATTTCAAATCGCTTTTTTTTTTATTAGAGCAACTTACTTGACAAGTCTCCTGCTTATAACTCTTATAACTAAGGTTTGAGGGCCACATCATCAAATATGACGCCACATCCTGCATTATCAAATATGATGTCACATTAACATGCATTTTGTTGATGTGTTAAGAAAACGCCTAAAAAATGTTAGACGAATAGTTGTGCACTAAGTCACGTTTTATTTGTGAACTTGATGTGACATCACATGATTTGTTCTGAAAACATTTCATTCAATTATGGATATTCATATCAACACTAACAACTTTAAAATCACAACTATTGATACAATAGTATTAAAAATATTGAACATTAAATGAACAAATATTATAACAACTATTAAAACATGCTCAAACTATAAACTCCTTTCCCCTATAATATTATAATATCTTTCCCTTGTCAATGTGAATGCTTTTCGCCGTTCAACACAAGAAATTGTTCGATCAATTTTCATGCAATGGTTTGACTTGCAAGTGCCCGTTAACGCGTTAAAGTTAATAATTCTGCGCCCGTATAGTGAAGTCCATGTTTTGATCGTCTTCGGCCTACGAAGTAACTGCAAAAGCTTTACAGGTTGTTTCCCTGAAGCTCTCTCTATAACTATTGTATCAGTAATCGTGTTGGTATTTGAAGTAAAAATCTAAGGTTTTGTTTTTGTTTTTCTCTTCGCACTCAGCAGCTTTATGAAAAGCAATTGTTTGGGTAATTAGTAATGCAAGATAATTTTTAGCGGGGTTTTTTTGGTCCATATTCGTGGAAATCCAATTAGATGGGTATAAAGGATACTCCAATTTTTAAGCGGGTTTAAATCTACTACCTCCGTGTTAAAAAATTAAGTGGAATTCATTATTCATTCAATCTGTGACGAAACATATAAGATGCGCATGAGTAATGCCAGAGTTTTTCTGTTGGTTTCATTTGGCTTCACACCAATTTTTTGGGTTTTAGTAATGCTAGAAACCTACAATTTTGGAGTATAATTTCTGATGATTCTAAAATCTTGATCTTGCTGTGGTATTGATTGGAAATTGATAACCTTTGCACTGGAGACTATAAATAGCAGAAGATTCCTGTATTGTTTTTTGAGTGGTGGTTGTTTTGCTTGGTCTATGTGAGAAATCAATTAGTTGGGTATGCACGAAATGCCAGAAAATATGTAGTGGATTTTGATTTTGCTTCGTCTATGCGAAAAGCTAATTAGATGGGTACGAGTGATGCTGGAAAGTTTTAAGTGGGATTCATTTTGCTTCTTCTTACGGAAAACCAATTATTTGGGTATATAAGTAATGCTCGAAACACACAGTAAGTTAAGTATAATGCGTAATAACTATATAAGCTTGATTATCCGGATGTGCTTTCATGTCATTATATTTTTTCTGGTTACAGAACCTTCTGTATATAGTGCCAATAAATGGCAGGATTTCGCAGTTCAGTGGGTGCTAGATCTAGAAGAATTCTGTTTTCTCCTGATTCATCCCTAATGTCTGAATTGATTCAGCATCTTTTGGAGCTTAGTATTCCCTGCTTATAAACATTTGTAGGAGCTGCTAGTGCAGTGCTAAGTAAGGAAAATACATTGCTTATATCTTTAAATTATCACTAGAGGCAAGGCTGTTGGGTTTGAATATGGGCCATCACGGCCTTAATTACTCCATTGTAGACTGGTGGTTAATTGTCTAGTTATATTAATCTGCCAAAAAGATGTGTTTTTTAGGAGATCAAGTATGAAATTTCAAGATTACTGAGTTGATATCTTTTCTTTCAAGCTATATTGCTTTACTAAAGATTCTAGATCGGACAACCAAGAGATGTGGGATACACGTGTGGGTGTGAGGAGGGAAATTACATGAATAAGAGCGTGAGTATAGCTATTTTACATTTGAATATAGTCGCCAAGAGGTATGGATACAGGTACAGAGACAACGCCTTGAACACTTCTTCCTTAGTGAATGTTTTAAACAACTTAAAATAAAATCATTATATGGTCCGTCACGGTCAACATGAGAGAAGGAAGAAATGGTTGAAGTTACAAGAAGCTGGAAAAATTGCTAGTGGCAAATATGTGCCCTTAGTTTAACTTTTATGGACAGTTCAATGGTTATTGTCCAGAATAGGCAAATTTGTCTAAAGAGGCAATGCAGGCTATTCTTCTCTCTCTCTTAATGAACCAGAAGCTAAAAGTGACCATAGTAATGCAACCGGACAAGGTTGCTCAGCAATTATGTTCAGAATGTAGTCGTTCATCAAAAATCAGTTCCTTGAGGATTGGATGGTGTGGTTGTGACATCATGAGTTTTCTTCTTGTTTGTGAAATTCAAATAGAAATAAACCTAAAATGTTGCATTATGCTTAAAATGTTTCTGGATGTAACTGCATCAATTATTTTAGCATCGACCTTTCGGATCACACTCTGTGGTCCATCATTAGGAAGAATAAAAACGTGATCCAAAACGTTGAAGTTAAAAATCTTGACACAATTGCATCCAGAAACATTTTAAGCATTGCTATGGACTGTGTATATATCATGGCTGTTTTGTTGCATTATGTTAAATTTCATTCTCACTTGTCTTGAGAGCCAGTCATGAAGTTTAAGTAGCCCAATATTCTAATGCAACTCTCTCACACACATGATGATAGTCTGAAGCTAAGAATTCTGGATATTATTCTAGAATCTAAGCTATAGGTGTCAGAACATACTTGGTATAAGGTATCTGTTAGCCCCTTAAGTCTATCTCTTTATTTAGTCAATTGGAACAATACTGTAGGAAGCCTTTGGAAAATTTGTTAACTGTGTTAAATGCTATGAGAAGCCACAATGTATTTCTTTTTGTAGTTGTGTTATATGAGCATTCTCCGAACCAAACTTCATCAAATTACCAAATATATCGGAAAACTGTTTGATTCTTCATTTACAAGATGTCAGTAGGAGAAATTGGACTTAGTTTCAAGTAACTCAAAATTAATGTAATTTATAGACACGAGTACTTGATATAGTGGGTATCTAGTACATCAAATAGGCCTTACTGATTTTGCATATAAGAGTAGGGAGTGTCAAGGTTCTATCTCGTAAATAAGATCTGAACTGGTGACTAACTCAAGCGAAGGGAAACAGGGAAATAGCAGGAACACAAAATAGCTTGGAAAACATATCTTGAATATCTCTTCAAGGAATATGTAAATTTTATTTTTCTGGTTGATAATAGGATCACCTTTTTGCCACATTTTGCTGGGAAAAGCCCCTGGATCCTGGTTGGGTTCATTTTGAATTTGTGTTTGTATGGGCAGAGCCTGTTTTATTTTATTTTTTCACTTGTTAAACATTTAAAAAAAGTTTTTTGGTGTTAATAGGTTGACTGGTCAACCTGAGTACCTAATTCTAAACCCTAAATTGGACTTCAAAACAACTTAAAATGTGTATATATGTAGTTATCTGAACTTATTTTCTGTTTTCAAGCTAAAATATGTATATATTGATGATTTTTTATATGTTTTTGTGTGAATGAACCCAACTCCAATTTTTTATATGCTCTGTCTGCATTATTAAACCCCTCTACCCAAACCCAAATGAGAAATGGCAACGCTTTTTGTCTTTCATGTGAGAGGAAGTCTAAATTTCATTGCAAATGCCGAGTGAGTGGTTCAGTTTACACTGAGAACAACTGTGAAGTCCAGACTCTAAATAGTTGTCCAATCAATTGAAAAAATTGTCAAACATTCATGATGTCTTTAGGCTCTAGATAAATCACTGCCTTATGCTATAATGGGCTTCAAGTCAAGATGGTTCATTAGGGAGTATCCTTGAATCTAGTAAGCTTGAACAATTATGCATGGGGAAAGCCTACTATCCTCTTCATGATGAAAAATTTAAATCTTTTGTTTTGCCTGCCAATTGGTCCAAAGCCAAAATTTCAATAATTTTTAAATATATTTTTGATTTCTTCTAGCTAAACCTGGATTCTTTCCCCACAAAGTTCAATTTTTATTACGGTCTTACTATAAATCACTACAGCTAAATCTTTACTCCCCATGAGTCATGATGTGAATTGAATTCTAGTATGTTGTGTTGATTGAGTCATTTCGATGTGTAGCTATTAGAATTTGCTTCAATAAGTTGTTTGAAGCCACCCTTAAATTGTTACTGGGAACAATTTAAATATTAAGTTATTAACAGATCTACCATCCAGTTGACCCACCTCTGAATACATTAAATTGTCTCCACTATTATCAAGAATATTAGCATGCCAATTAGAGCACTATTATCAAGAATTTTAGCATGCCAATTAGAGATAGTAATGGGGATAAGAAAGGAGATGGGCACCATTTTTCAGAAAACAGAATGAGTGGAGGAAGTACCACAATGCAAAACCTTTTTTTTTAAGTTAAAGGTAAATAATTTACTATAAAGAAAATAGATTGGGTCCCACAGTTACATGAAGAGACATGTAATGAATGCTCAATAAGTGTAAGCAAGTAACCTAACTAAAAAGCACAAAAAAACAGTTTACATTAAAAACAGCATGCAAGTTAGCTGATTTTTTTGTAATGCAGCCATAATGTAGTTGCCTTTCGTTTTTCCTAGCCTTTTTCAATAGAGGTTGGGTCTGTTGGCTATGTTTGCTATAGTCTCTTTCTGTATTTTATGTGTGTGTTGCTTCTTCACCTTTTTCCCTGCTCATTGTCTTCAGATTCCTTTTCACTAATAAATTGCACAATTGTGGTAGTTTTTTTTTGACTTTTCACCTAGATCAGACTCCTCTTTCTCTGCTGTTTGATCCTGATTGGTTTCTTCATTCTTGATCACCATTCTTTCCTTTCCTTCCTCTTGATGTTCCATCTCTTTGGCTAGGTCCTTTTCATGCACTTTTGGCTCCTCTGGAAAATTTTCTAGATTGTTTTGGAATCCATATCCAGGCATCTCTGGCTCATTCTCGTATAGGATCCTTTCATTTGTTTCTTTTGAATTTTGCTTGCTTCCCCTTGTTTGCTCAATTCCCCCACTCTTATCTATTTTGTCTCAACTGCATATTTCCTCTTTGATCTCTGGAATCCTTTGTCATCTTTGTTATATAGCTCTCTGTTACATGGCACAGAATGTACACAAATCTATAGGATCCCTTGCTTATCTCTCAATTTGTTTCGTTGGATGTGCACTCACATTGTACACAAATTAAAGCAAAGCATGTGCAGTTGGTCAATGCCATGCATATTCATGTCCAAGTACCTTCCTCACACTCTATCAAGTCTTGTGGCAACTTGGAATTGCTAATTGGTTGTTCTTGTCTTCGCTGTTCTGGTATCATTCCACTTCAGTCATCTCTATCCCATTAGCACTGGTTGTTCACTCATGGCTTTACATACTAAAACATCTATGGGAGGAGGTCTTCTTAGTGTCATAGAGATTACTTAAGTAATAAAAGATTAGTTGTATTCATACGAAATTGGCATAATTTTATCTTTCACTCTGAATTAGAATTCTCTGATACTTATGCAATCACACACATCTGCCTCTGCACATTCATGTATAGTAAGTGCATGCCCTAACTTTCAAACATATACTATAGATATACACGATATCCATGCTTTCCCAGGCAATGCAGTTACAAGGCTTATATATTAAAGAGATTGTAGTTGTGAGCATTGAATGCCATTTGGCTGACAAGGCCTAACATTCACTAGTTAGTCATTTACCACATAACTGGGATAGGCAATTTACCACTTGACACTCATAATCTCTCTGATCACCCTATGTGACTAATCACAGTAACTCTTGTGTAATAAATCCTTCCAATGCCAAACAGAATGAGTCTTTATGGTTTAATAGAAGCTATGGTGCCTAAAATCAGACTATAATCAGGTTGGGAATCAGTCCCAAAATTAGCTATGCTCTATAATTTATAAGAGCATCCATATACAAGATGCATGCATCTAATATAGAAGGATGAGCGTGTGATAAATATACTGTTGGAATGCAAATCACTTTCATTGCAATAACCCATTGGAAGTGGGGTGAGATTGTGGTAGAACTGGTTTTTCAGCCTTAAGTAATTAACTTCAAAGATGTATAAGAACAAATGTACAAGATACCTGAGAAGGCTGTCTTATCTTCAAGTATTGGAGATTAGCAGAGAGCATATGTACCATGGATGTTATGGTAGGAGTATTTGCTAAAAGTGCTGGTTGAAATTGTAGGAAAATCATATGTACAACAAGTATCCACCTAAGCCATTTGCAACCTTCAGTTGTATGGTGATGGCCAATTCCACTTATTAGTTTATTGATGATCAGGTCTTGATACAACGTTAACTGGTGCCTCTTGACATGACTCATCATATCAATCATGGACATCATGCCCATCAACATTTTGATCATTGATGTTTGTTGATGAGTATACCTCTTGATCTTTCCACTTACTGATCTTTATATTTGGATTCAGGACAGTGAACATCATCAAGATGGTTCTACACCAAGTAATATAGAATTAGAGCAGACAAGGAAGTGGAAGCCATACATTTGTGTGTTACAAATTCATGTAATTGACAATTCTTCTGATGCAGCTTATGTATAAATGTTTTGTTATCAAGCTTTTTGAAACAATTCCCTTACTGTGAATATGCCATAGGGCTGTGAATATACCATACTTTGAATTAGATGCCAGGGTCTGATGGATAGATGTCCTGCCAAAACCTGCACAGTGATTGCTCCTCACCTCATCCCTTCTAAACATGTGCTGGCTTAGCCTTGACAGGGTTGAAAACCTGGTAATTGTTTAATGTTTTAAACACCTTTATTAAGCTAAATAGTGAAGCATGGTCCAACTGAATTTTCGCAAGACATGAAAGTCTTCATGGCACATGTAGTTTAGCTAGTTAATAATTTTGAGTCCAGGCCTTTTGTAAAGTGATACACAGCCCCAAAAGCACTACAAAGAATTATGCTTCATTGTTAGTAACCTCTCCCAAGTTAAATGAATATGCGAACACTACCTTACCCTTGTATCTGCAAATTCTCCTTGCTTCTGCAGTACCAGGTTTTCTCCTTGAGGCACCGTCAAGATTCAATGTGAGCTTTTCCTATAGTGGCAAAGTCCACTTGGTCTTTCTACCTTTGTAATTCTTAGCTCTCTGTTTTGAGACAAGGCCTTCTTTGTGAATATGGGATCTTTGGTTGCTGTAATAATCTGGTCTGAAAGACATTCCACTGTCCTGTTCTCCTCACAGAAGATTCTTCTATCCTGTTCATTCTGCACATGATATGGTAAGAACACGGTAGCTTGAATTCAACAAGTTTGTGATGATTTTGATGTAAGTGTGCATCCTTTGGATTCTCTGGACTAACCCAAACCAGATCCAAAGCATTCTTTACCTTTTCCAACAGTTGGGTGGCAAAGGTGCAGTGAATGAGGAGGTGCTATGCTGATTCTTCAGCCCCTTGACAAAAACAAATCTTAGAAGGGCCCTGAAAATCTCTCTAACCAAATTGGACTAAGGATGAAGTGGCTAATTGCATTAAAATATCTATTTCTGTCCAATCACTGCCTTTCAATAATTTCAACCATAACTTTGGATTACCTCTAGAAGCCACTTAAATCTTATACCTGTCCTTGACTTTGTAGGAGCCTGATTTGGAACAGGTCCCAACCAAATGATTCCCAGAATGTCCCCCACTTATCCACTTGGGCAGATTGTATATTTAAGTCCTTCCAAGTAGAATTTAAGTCATTGTGCAATTTCTTTCCTTTTTTTTTTGGTAGATAAATATGGCCAGGAGACCACACCCTTGTATTAAAATATTCAATCAAAATATACATAGTTATACCTGGTTTATGACAAAATGCCAGGCCAGTAACAGCTAAGGGGTAAGCAACAAAATACCCCAAATACCAAAAACTGCCTATATTTGTATAGACAACCATCATCTATATGACTTATAGCCCTAGGATATTTACAGGCTTTAATTGCACTACATAGTACTATCTGTAAACCACAGTGCTGCTATCTATACTAAACAGTATTGGTGGTTTAGTCTTCTGTATCTGTAGAGCTTTGAATTAACAGTAACACCATCCACTCAATGCCTGGTTTCTCTGTTATTTCGGTAGCCTGCTTGAGAAAATCTACAGTCCACTTGACCTTGTGCTTCCGATGAGCCTCACGTGCAGGAAAGTTCATGGAGATGATAGGTTTCCAAGGCATGACAGATGAACCAGAGGGTGAGGGAGCACCATCCACAATTGGAATGCCCAACCTTGGAGCTGCCACATATATTAAATCATTCTGACCACCCAGCAAATTCTTCTTCACTAGAGCCTTTGCCATGGTGCAAACTATCTTAGTGTCTTTGCCCAAATCTAACATGATGGGCACGAACATGGAGGCAATATTGGAGCTAACTCAATAGTGATGCTCTGCACCCACAAATTCATCCCCCAAAATCCACTGGACTGCATACAAGAGCAACCCAGACATTTTTTTTGAAAATTTTCTTCAACCTTAACTCTAAAATATTCCCTAGAAAAGCTATTTGTTGGCCTTCCCTCGTCAATCTAACACAAGTATCCATTATTGCAACCAGATGCAGCATTGAAAGGAAGAGGAAACCATTTTGTAGTGCAAATATTTCTTGTTCTTCATGCTGCCACATTATGGCATATGGGGTGGCCTTGATTATTTTCTTTAGCAGGTGCATGCCACTGTCTTAATCCTTGATCCTCCAGGATTCAATTAGTCCGAATAATAAAGACTTGTACTTCAAGTTTGTGGTAATCATTTTTAGAAATGAGTGGCAGCCAAGCTATTGTGAGAGCTTTAGGTATGAGCCCAAGTCATCCCGATCCTTGTGTGTCCAACTTGTTTTCTTGTATACTCTCATCTTGAAGGCATAATTGTCAAGATAGTCTACACATAGTTGGCCTCTCTCTCTATATGTTGTATAGTGTATGAGTTCAGAGAATCAAGAAGCAGCCAAGCTTGTAGGAGAATATTGTTTATTTTCTAGTTCATAGCACATCGTTTGCATATTGAGTTGATAATATTCATTGAGTCTCCTTCAATTTCTATATTCTCAACCCCAAATAAATGACATATTTGCAAACCAAGCACTAGCGCTTGGGCCTCTACCTCGTTGTTTGTACCATCCATTAATTTCTTTGATGCAATGGCGATCGGGTGCCTTTTTGAGTCTCATACTATACATCCAGCTCCAAATTGGCTTAGATTCCCTCTTGTAGCACCATCAAAGTTTAGTTTGACCCATTGGCTGGATGGTGGCAACCACTTTTTCTCTTTTCTTTTGTATCTCATTCTTTTAAGTCTGTCCGCCATTAGAATCTTCTTTTGAATCACAGCCCAAGCAAATGATCCAGCCTTTGGGAGACAATATTTGTGCCACAAGAGGTGAATCGGCCAATTAATCTTTGTAACATGCAAATCTGCTACCATATAACCTGGTCTAACTGAGTACTCCCCAGATTTGTCACAATTCCATTTAATGTTGTCTTCCCCCATTGAAATAATTCTTTTTCCTTTGTTGCATTATTTCTATCAAAAGTAGTTGTCGTTCTTCCGAGATGCCAAGGACCTTGGGTACTTCCCCCACCATTCCATGCTGCTATCATTATTGTTTTGAATGAGAAAGTCCACAACTTTATTACCCCACTTCTCCCTTGTGATTTGTTCAATAGTATCCATATCTAGAATCCGGTTCAAGGAAGGGAGACCATTACAGGAATTAGTCTAGAAATCAGTTGATTGTATATTCTTGATTTCCCAAGTTAGGTGATTGGTTATGATTTGCCGACAAGATAAGATGAAGTTCCATAGGCTTGAACCCCTTGGGAGATTGGAAATTGTTAAAATTCTCTTTGGGTTGTCCATGACAAGACATTTGTTTTGTAGAATTTTAGCCTACTTGATGTATGGGTTTTTGAACATCTTCCATGTTATTTGTTTTGAGTAGCCAATTGTTTGATGCACGTCCCACCACCAGCCTTGGGTCTAGAGACCATATTCCACACAACCAATGGAATTTTCTTTTCTTTGGAAGTCCCTTGCTAATGAAATTTTTTCATTGTTTGTTCCACTTTCCCAATGATGTTAAAAGGCATTTTTAGGTAGGACATAAGATATATATTGGAATAGTAGAGATGACAACTTTCAGCATTAATATTTTTCCAGCAAATGACAACCATTTCCCTTTCCAAGCGGCCATTTTGTCTATACAAGAATCCAATAGAGGATTCCAGATTGTTGATATTCCACACCCTTTGAAAATTGGGATGCCCAAATATTTGCTAGGGAGAACATTGGCTACTTTGTTGCAAGGTGTGCACCCTTGGTCTCCTTGTGTTATGCAGCACAACGCTCGGGTTCGTGACATGGCTTAATTGCCTCTCGTGGATTCATTAACTTTGGTGGTTGTATCAGGCATTAGCAGGTCGATCTTTTGGTACAACAACAATTGTCTATGTAACAATTGGTATCAAAGTCTGGGTCATAGGTTCGAACCCCTCGCTTGCGCTGGGGGGGGGGGCAGATTGTTGCAAGGTGTGCGCCCTTGGTCTCCTTGTGCTGTGCAGCGCAACGCTCAGGCTCATGACATGGCTTAATCACTTCCCGTGGATTCATTATCTCTGGGGGTTGTATCGGGCTTTAATAGATTGATCTTTTGGTGCAACGACAACCGTTTATGCAACATACTTTAGTCTATTTTTGTTAGTTGTATTTAATAAGAAAATCAGATTTGGCTTTCTTCACTTTATGGTTAGCAACAATGGAATAATTGCTTAGAGTTTTCTTAATTATGCTTGCTTCGCAGACTAGAACCTTTCCAAACCGCATTGTATCATCTACAAATTGAAGATGAGTAATATGGTTGACATTATTGTTAACTTTGAGCCCCTTCCAAGAGCCAAGATCCTTGGCAATCTTGATTGATATGCCTGGCACCTTAGCCATAGTAATGAAGAGAAAGGGGGTGAAGAGATTGTTGGAGTACAAAACCACTGAGAGGGGTGGGGGGGAGTGTGAATCAGTGGTCTAATTAGAAATCAAATTTCAATACTTAACTTGTCTTATGCAAAGCAACCCATTGAAAACACTTCAAACATTATAGATACCGAATGTTGAGGGAGTTACAATGACATGCAAATTAGAACATAATACTTGAACAAAGATGACCAATCAAGCACAATATGACAAACCACCAAGAGGAGACATAACATAAGGTTTATGAGTGGAAACCCCTAAAAGGGTGAAAAACCACTGTAAAAATAAGTTTCATTAGGCCTCACTAGCCAAAACCTTATAGGTTACAAGTTCTGTACCTCACTGGCTAAACAGCAAGCCTCACTGGCTAAAACCTCACTGGCTAAACATGCCTCACTGGCTACAACATGCCTCACTGGCAATCTTCAAAAGAGAATGAATAAAAACTAGAGGGTTACTCTGTTTCAATACAAACTACTGCTTTATTTCTGCATCAGCAAAACTCCATCTCCCTTATTCTCCCATACCACAGCACTGTAACAAAACTTTCTAAACAAAACATTACTGTTCTGAAAACTGCATTCACTTCTCAAAATCTCACTCACCATGAAAGGAAAGAACTCAACTGTCAAATCAACCAAGAATACTAATCTTTGCAAGTATCATTACTATCTCACATTTCTTCCTCTCTGAGTATTCTATCATAAAAGACATGGTATTAACGCCATCCAAAAACTCTCACAGAGCCCCTTTCTTTCAGTCACATTCAACACCTGAGATCACATTTTGAATACACTAAACTTGTGCAGAACAGTCATAAAAATAAAAAAATAAAAAAATCTTGAAACCCTGTTTTCCAACTCTCCATTTCTATGAATATGCTTGACATACACACATACAACAAGGTCTTCAACACACTCTTTTTGCATTCAGATCACAGTCATGCCAAAATTCGAATCACATCAATGCATTGGTAACATTCCACATTCCATTGTTCCTCCAAACAGTTACAAAACTATGTATATCTGAAGACAAACGCAATGACATCCAAAAGCCTGTCAAAGTGGAAACCTCGGGAAGTTTAACTGTTATCAGTTTTAAATGAGAACCTTTGATTTTCATAACCCGCCAAACCTATCAATTTAATTATAGCCGTTGATCTCACTTGAAGCGGTAGTATATAAGTCTTTTAACTTGGACAACAGGCTATGGGCCGGTTGTTCAATGAAAGTAACACCCTTAAGTGGTCACTTAAGTGACCTGCCATCGGTTCTATCAAGTCACCAACCAAATAGGATATAAAGTGCATTATGCTTTGAAGACCTTCACAACACATAAACCCTAATGCTCTTTTTGAATATAGAATAGACCTAGGGTTTTAGATATGATAAAGAGTCTTTAGGGTTATAAGATATGAAGATTTCAAGAATCCAAACCCTAAAATGAAAACATCATTATGTGAAGTTAACAACAACCCTATGAACATATGAACACCACCACCTTGGACACTTTTGCATCAGTATCAACATCATGAGACGCAGCAACTCAATGTCAACAAAAAACTTTGACTGTCCTGAAGCAGCACTGAAGCAATTCAAGTTGTGACACATAAACCATGAACACCAATGCCAATATAATTCACTCTCAAGCTTGTACCATGCCTATGCACCTTTGTACCATGTCAAAGCATCAACCGTGAGATGAATCATAAAATGAAACAATGAACAGTACCACCAACTCCTGAAACAACTCTGTGATTAGGATGATAGACCTTGACATGAAGAAACATTTTGAATTAGCAACTATCTGCACTTTGCATTTTGCATCAACACCTTGCATCAAACATCATGAGATGATCAACAAACACCAAATGATCCACATACACCAACAATGACAAACCAGTGCAACAAACACCATGGAATGAGTCATGAACAAGTACCAAACACTGTTTCCTTTACTTCATTGTTGCCTTCACTGTTGCATCAACAACATAAAACCATGAAAGACCTTTGACATCAATGACAAACTTCATCCAACAGGGATCGCCTTGTCATAGACACCAAGAAGAATACAAGAAACCATGGGGTGAATCATTCACCAAGATAGAGAATCGAGGGCCAAATATGCAACTGAATATCCAGTTTAGCCATTCATGAAAAAACCCAAAATTTTCTATTATCTTAAGAAGGAATCGCTAATCAACCGAGTCATATGCCTTCTTGATGTCTAGTTTGATTAGAATACTAGTTGATTTTTTTTTTTGAAATAGAGTGTATTGCTTCATGTGTTACAATTGTTCCATCCATGATGGACCTTCGCAGTATGAAATTGCTTTGCTCCTTCGAAATGATTTATGGTAAAATCAGTTTTAGTTTGTTTGCCATTGCTTTGGAGATGATTTTGTATAAAGTCTTATATAGTGAAATAAGTCAAATTATCAAAAGATTCCACACAACTCTTTTTGGGAATAAGAGCAATAAAGGTGTTGTTGATATCCCTCAACATTTTGCTTTTCTTCCTTAATTCCTTAGCGGTTTCTTAGACCTCCTTTCCCACAATTGCTAGTGGCTTTGTTTGACAATATTTATCCATAGTTCCACTAAGTTTCTTGACGGGGGGATTGTGGGGACAGGTTTTGGGGATGGGGGGGCGCCAAGGGCCTAAGTTTGGGGATGGTAGGGGGATGGTGGTGGTGGGGTGGCATTGACATACATATAGTACTTGAAAAAATAATTATAAAAAGATGTATAAGTATAATAATTACAAATGAAACTTTGGCAAGCTAGTTTTAAACATTTAAATTTTGAAGTGAACATTAACTTGGCGCCACTCCTCTTCTTGCTCCTCAACCCTCTTGCTCTTCATTCTCACTCTTTCACCTTACACTTGCAGCTCTCACTCTCACACTCACACTATTAGCTTCTTGTTGATTTGATTTTGTGAATTGAAATGAGGAGAAGAGGCAGTTTTATAGAGTTTGTGGGGTTTAGGTGGGGCCCATAGGCCATTAGGGTTTGGCCTTGGGGATGACGTTTTTCTTTTTTCTTTTTGGTTTTTTAAACACCTTTTTTTCTTTTTGGTTGTTTGGTCATAGGAGACACCTAGGCATCCCCAAGACGGTCAAAAGACTCCTAGGAGTTCCTTGGACGTCTCAATGTCCTCAGTGGCATCTTGGAGGCGGCGACATTGGTGGCGGGGTAGTGCGGGGACGTCCCCCCAAGTCCCCAAGACGTCCTTGTCTCGGAAATGCGGGGTTTTTGATGGGGGGGTGCGTCCCCGTGTAACATTGGTTTTTTATCATCAAGGAAATAAATTATTCACAAAAGACAATGAATCTAAAATATGAAAGCCTCAAAGTAAGTTATTATATGACTATCCTAGTAAAATACAAGGATGGTGAGGATATTGATGATAACAATCCTAAATAGTTCATTTTCAATTGCTATAAATTCTTGTTCTCCCATTCATCATTTTTCTCTGAGTTATTCTACCACTCATTTCATCCGTATAGACCTTAGCTGTTCAATCACTATTCCACCATTATGTCATCATTACCCTGCATCAAATTTCAATGCAATCCCTAAAGTGTTATTCTTTTTCACATGCCTGGATAAAAGGTCTTTGATATATCCCTGTCTCAGGTGCCTTTCTACCACATTCCATCTACAGAAAAAGAGAAAAAAATAATTTGTCTGATATGTACGATTTCATCCACTTTTCTCCTCTTCTATTAGGTATTCTATTTAGATATTTTTAGGTATCTTATTTTGTACATTGTATAGCAGTGATTGCTATCCTAATTCGCCAACTTAAAGAAAATGGAATTGCAAGAAAATATAAATTAATTAATAATGTTGATTACTTATTTTAGGAAAAACATAAAAAATAGCTTATATAATATTTTTGAGTTATGAAGTTTCACAGGGTTGCATATTTTTGGAGTCTTCTGGAGTAATATGTGTGTTTCTTAATAAGAAGCTTGTCCTAGAAAACACATCATATATATAAGGAGCTTCTTATGTGTATATCTTTAATAAGGATTATATATACTGAGTGTTTCCATTTATATTTTTTTTACTTGATCCCTACTCGGACTCTATTGCTGTTTGATGTGGATTAGACCATAGATGTCATAGAGACCATTGCAAAAGAAAGATTTGGAATATAAAATTATATCAGCCTGCTGCTGTCTTCTTAATGAACTTGACTAATTATTGTTGTTCTTAAGTTTGTTTTTGATGATTGAATAATTATAAAATTTATCAGGCATTTGCTGTGATTTGATTCCAAGTTCATCTCATTCTACATTCCTGATGGAAGCAATTTTTTATGCCTCAAGTATAACCAAAGGAACTTTGATTTTGATATTGCAATGTGAAAATTGAGACAGTTTATGGAATAGTTTTCTGCAGTAGAAAGCAGAAACAGATCCAAGCAATCCAGATTGCCATCATGGTTGATAATATGCCAGCTGAATCCGCGGAAGAGTTTTCAGAGGTATTGGGCTTTTGCACAAAGGATAAAGTCTTGTATCTTTCACAATTTTTTTGAATCGATTTTGAAACATTTTTAATCATTAGGTTGATAGTGATGAAGATGACGCTTTTGATGAGGTACCAACCTTTTATTACTATAATAACGAAGAAGGAGAATCACAACTATACAATGCTAAAATTTCTGAAGAAATTTCTAAGGCTTTAGCCCTGGAACAAGGAAACAAGCTTGAAAGAACTCATCCTTCCCATTCATCAGATTTGCCTTCAATAAGGATTATCAAAGATGAAATGCCATTACATGTTGCTGCCTTAAAATTAGAGGGTTCCTTGGGACAGAGACAGGTAATAACTGTCTAGCCTGATTCTTGTTATGCCATTATGGTCATTAATTCTTTACTTTCAATGGATTCATTAACATCGTTTCATGGAAGAACTATTTTATATTTACCAGATAATGCAGTTTTTGCTTGTAGCTATATATTTTCTTATTTTGTTCTTGGCTAAATTATCTGAAGATACTGGTGACATTTACTATCCTTTATCAATTGAATGTTGTGGGTTGCTGTGTTGAAACTTGGAGTGATGTAATGAACAGATGTTATCAATGCTAATAGAAGAACTCTGCGAGGAACATTGTTTCAGTCATATATTGAATAAAAGGGCACATCCTTGCACAATCTTGCGCAAGTACTTGAATCCTTATGCATTGAAGAGGAGCAAGTTGTTTGAGATTTTCTTAGATACCTTGCAAAGGGAGATGAACAAATATTCCAATTTAGTGGGTACGTACTTTCATGGTTATGGAGCCCTTTCAAGCAAAATATAATCTTTGAGTTTTAGGATCCACAATGTGAAGTTTTTCAGACTTTCAGATGAATTTGTGATTTAGAATCTCATGCGATTATTTTAGTATGTACAATTTATGGCTGAAGAAAGTTGTAATGTGTATTTCATGATTGTCATGGTTGTACTGCATTAATGAGATTGCCAGAATGTAGTAGACAACATATGAATAAATTTTCTATGCAAAAGAAAATTGAATTACAAAGTTTATATGAAAGCAATGAGAGAAAATATTAACACTAAAGATCAGAGTGCTGTTTTTTCACAAGCTTGTCTCCTTTTTTGTTAGATTCCTTCTTGTAAACTGTTATTTGACATGTGATGCATATTATGTGAATTTAGCTCATATATGGTCTTACGAACTCCTGTCATCATATAAAATACTCTATTTGTCCTAGTTACTAAGTTATCTTACCCTTTTAATCTGATGGAGTCATTTACTTGCACATAATATAGGCCCCTGGATACTAAGGGTAGATGCAACTAACAGTGGGGAAGCTAAGTGTCATTCCTATTGGAGAACTTGAGCTTTACTTTGGTTCCCTTTCTAATCATGTGCATTGAGATTTCCATGCAGTTACTCATGACATCAAATTCATTATGGATGTGCAGGTCAAATTCTGAACATTATATCAAAGCGGCATATTGATGCAACAGATGTAATCCAGTATGTTTTTCATGGGACACCACCTGCAAACTTAGAATCAATTCTCCAGACTGGCATGGAACCATCTTGCCGGAGAAACCTTGCCCAAGCTGATTATTTTGGAATGAATGCTAGTGTCAGCATTGGATATTGTTGTAAAGAGAATCATGTTTGCAGGACAGCAAAGCCGGGTGTTTACACATTGCTAGTATTCCTGGTGCTTTTGCCAGGATCAAACCATAAATTTAATCAACAAGTAGGCCATTTGTATTTGAAAAATGAAGATCATGAACTTCCCATAATGCAATTGGATGTAGAATATCCAGGGAATCAAGCTGTGGCAAGGCGCTTCATATAGGATTTATTTTTGTTCCCAATATAAGATTCTGGATCACAGTTTGGATGCTTCATGTACTTGTATTTAACATTTATTGGGGTTACTGATAGAGAGTTAATTGTTTCCACATAGCAAAAGAAAGTTTATAAAATTTGAATCCTTCATTTTCCTGGAAAATGAAGGAAAATGTAAATGGGTCTCAAAGAAGTCATTCTTAGGCCAGTAAAAGGACAAACTGCAAAACGCTGTATTTGGAAAAGTCCAATTGCATGGCTTTTTCTTTCTGATTGTAAATACCATATATGGATTTATCATCACCTTCATATTTGTAATTGTGACTTTCATATTCATTATCATTTCTATATCTTTCTGCAGTTGTACTCTTCTCCCTTCACGTTGTCCTCTTTTCTAATGAAGTAGTAGAATAGAGAACCATGTCGCATTTAGAATTTTAATGCAATAAAAGAAATGCTCGAAAATTATCATTGTTGCAGCGGAACATGTGTGTTTGTGCACCCACAAGATCACATTCATACATTGTATATAGACTTGATGTAAACTTAAGAATACGATCTTTAACAAAATTTATCAAATGATATTCAGAATTACAAAATGTATATGGATAAGAAAAACGTTTATGTATTTAGGAGGGTGTATCTAGTAGTGACATTATAGGTGAAGGTAGGTCTTTAGGTCATTGCCAAGTGAAATGAATTTGCTGTATGATACCTCCTTTGTTGAACCCAGAAGGGGATCATTTTCACATTTACCTTATACAACAGAACCCAGAAAGGGATCATTTTCACATTTACCTTATACAACAGTTTTATAAGGTGTATTGGTTAAATCTATTTGTTTGCCCACTTATTGGTTGTTAGTTTGTTCATGTATAGATTTAATCACTTATATCAAAAAGGCTGATCTCTTGCAGGACAATAATCCTTATCATAGAAGCCAACGAACTCCAGAAATCCAATTAATGGCCCTGCCAAAGCTTAGAAGCCGATACACTCCACACGTCCAATTGATTATTGAATTGTGGTATTTCACTCCACCGTATTACACTAAGTCACATTAGCACAACATTTGATTAATACGTATCCAATTCCAAGAGATATTTGAAGCACAATATATTGGAGGAGAATTCCTCATTTTTATAGTGGTAGAGGCTTGAATATAAAGTTAAACACACAATACAATTTTAGAGTGCGCAAGACAAACAAATAAATTAGAATCACATAATTAGCCTTTACCATAGTTCCATGGAGTTTTCTGACGGAGAGGCAGAGAGATGGGTTTTTTTTGGGATGTGCGGACTAAGGGCCTAAGTTTGGGGATGGTGGCATAGGGGTGGCAAGGTGGTGAGGGGTGATACAAATACATATAGTACTTGAAAAAATAGTTATAAAAAGATGTGTGAGGAATAATTATAAGAATTGCAAATGAAACTTTTGCATACTAAGTAAAGTTTAAACTAATAAACAATAAAAATATGAAAATGATTACATTGAACATTGACGATAGTCGGTGGAGGTTTGGGGTCAAGGGGTAGTGCCCCTTGTGGGGGTTTAGGGGTAGAGCCCCCAATGGGGTTGAGGGGCAACACTCTCATGGGGTCTAGGTGCAGCGCCCTTGGTGAGTTCTTTGTCACGAAACAAGGTGAGTTTGAGGGGTAGAGCCCTTGCCCCCAAGCACAAATTAAGGTCTTAAAATCCTCACAAATCTTCATGGTGAATGCCATTTTCACAATTTTATCACATACTTTTTGCAACACTTGGAAGTCCTTTGGGATGGTAGCAAGACTCCTCGAAGTCTTTTGAAAGTCTTGGGGACATCCCAGAGTCCCCACGTTGGGGAGTCCCCAAACTTGGGGGCATCTTGGTAACATCCCCAAGACTTGAGTGGTGGTGGTGAGATGGCAGAGAGACATCCCCATACCGAAAATGTGGGCTGGATATGGGGAGGGAAGGGGGAGGCACATCTCTAGAGAACATTGATCTTTACATTGAAATAACTTTTGCAATGAGGGACCTAGAAGAGGCATTAGATCCTATACAAATGGAGGAGATGAATTGAACTTAAAATTTGACCTACTTTTGTTGTTTATTATATAATAAGTAGATTGTACATCAAGAAGGTATGGTAAATAGGAAATTGAAATAATAGTTACAAATTTGGTTTTGCAATGAGTGTTCAAATTGAAGATGTGTGAAATGTGTAAAGCCAAACACAATTTATCTTTTATGTTGAGTGGACTTTGTATTGAGAAGAAATACAAATGACACAAATTAGGAGGTTGAAATTTAGGTGTATGTTGGAGTTACATGCCAATGCCAAGTAAGGTTGAACTTGTTGCATTAATTTTGGAGATACTTTTGCATTATTAATGCTAGTGTTGGAATTGTTACTAGAATTGGTATTGAAGTTGGTGTTGAAATGGCCTTGATTGATAATGGAGATTTTAGTGGTGAGGACTTATCATCAACATCATTTTGCCAAGAAGCCTTATGGACCATTATAATAGCTGCTACAAGTAAAAGAAGAAATCCAAATTCAATCTAGAATAGGGTTTATCCCTTATTGAGCTAGAAATTGACTTACTATAGGAATGAATTGCTGCTAGTATGTTTTATTATGTTTACTTCTCATGGGTTTGAACCACATGCTTGAATCTCAACTCACATTGTGTGGTAAAAGGGGGTCTCCTGCTATGGTGCAACACATGTTTTTGTGGATGGGCATAACACAAATGTTTTTGTAGGAGGTTGGCACATGCAACATAGAGAATACGACACATGTTTCTAGTGAATGAGAGATTCATATGATTGACACATGTTAAAACTGCTTCATAGAGTCATACCATAAAGCAGTGTTATCTTGAAAATATGTATATCAAAGTATTGCATAAAATAAAGATACCTGTTTAATTAAATAAATAATAAATAACAAAATGAATAATAATCAGTTATCACATAAGTCATATGAGACGAAGAATTTTCCGCCTTCATAATCCACAACTTAGCTGTACAAGCTAGATGCTTATCAACTTGGAAACACATGGCAATACAAGTATCAAGCACCGCTTGATTCTGTTTCACTAAGTGAGATCAATCTGCATAATAACACTTGCCATTT